>FXXK01000542.1:92199-108657 GCA_900184695.1 Betula pendula | reverse complement strand
AGAAAAACTTAAAAGGTAAGCCAAGTTGTCACAATTTGGTAGTTGTGGGCATCGAAAGATACTTTTTGAACTTTAAAGGCTAAAACGAAAGTGGTCATACTTCCGCGGAGGAGGGTAAAGTGTATTTTTCCTCATGAGCATTTTTTGGAGTTTAGGTGATTAAAAGTCACGTGCGGTGCGGCGCATGTGACTGACATTCCGTCTAAAAAGACGGAACAAGTTAACGGAGGGATTAACTTGTAACAATTTGGTAGTTTGTGGGGTTAAATGTCACTTTTTAAACTTTAGATGTTAAAATACAAAAGTAGTCATACTTGAAGTAAAATGTATTTTCCCTAATATATATTTAAGAAAGAAAATTATGCTCCGGTAGCATAGAAAGAAAATATTCATTGAGAAGTAGAATTCGGTCATAAGAAGTTAATGTTAAGCTATTCGGAAGTGAATTCGTCAAAAGTTATCGCTGCAAGTCATTGGGAAGTAAAATTGTGGCAGAAATTTCTTATTCTTTTCTCTCTTCTGTTTTTATAAGACGGACTTTTATTTTCTTTTTTTAGATAGACAGACTTTTCTACTTGCTTTAAATGTTGAGTTTGGGTTGCCTCGACTGCAAAAATTTAATGGAGATTTCCTGTTGAAAAAAGACAAACTGCAGAGATAGGTTGATTGAAGAGAATTCTAATTACTTCTTCAATGGAGACAATTTCTACCATTTTATTTTTTCACAGAATACTTCCAATGATTCTTTTTACTTGAGGGAAGCCAAAGTAAAACTTTACCTCTTCTATTTATAATCGTACGATTTTTCATCTCTTAATTCTTACTGATGCGGAATCTTTTGAACAACCACTCATTTATTATTGTAACTGGTTATAATATGGGTTCACTTATGTGAAACCATACAACAATCTGCGCCACGTACCCAAAAACTAAGTTAAACAACAGCCTTTCTTTGTTTAGCATATAAAATTTTCCCTCCTGTTTTTCTCATTTCCCAAACAAAAATGTCCAGTCCACCTCCATCTCCAAGGTACCGCATAGGCTATGCTCTGTCCCCCAAGATTTTTCAACTTACATATGGAATTACAATCAGGCAACCTTTTCATTCCAAATGTTTTTACAAGAGAGAGAAAATATAGTTAAATCTAGACCTATGAAAAAACTAAATCTCCTAAGCTAAATCGTGCGAAGAGTGCCCCTAAGCCTCATGAAAAATGAAGGCTCCTAACTATATGCTGTAGTTTTTTTTAGCTCTTAAGTCAAAGAGTAATAATACATGTCAACTCTCATATTTACCTTATGTCCACCAAAATTAATGTGATTTTTAAAATCATCATTAGATCAAAAGTCAATAATAATCTATCATAAATTCAATGGTAATTTTCAAAGTCATATTAATTTTAGGGGACTAAAATAAACATAAAATTGACATATATAATTACTTTAAGCCAAATCATACTGGAATTGCCCTTAGTATAGGCTGTCATTAATGTTAGAAGAAGAATGCTATATGTCCAACTTTTTTATCCAACTCCATCCAACTTTGTATATGTGGACAAAGATTGACTCACATACAAAATTTTTTAAAGAGTTTTATTTTACATTTATGGGATTCATCTTTATCCACATATACAAAGTTGGATAAAGTTGGATAAAAGAGTTGGAAATGTAGCATTTTTCATGTTAGAATATGTTTGGATTATTTTTCTTATAGGTATACTATTTCTAGTTGCAATGAATTCGCTCCACGCAACTAAACTAACTTAGTTTGTCAAAAATGGGTTGGTAAGCGAGGGTGATCCAGAGGCCCGCGCAAATTTTAATTCTTGGTGGGCATGCATGCCTTGAAGCAAAATACGAGTGGCCGGCTAAAGGAGTTGTTTATCTTTATTATCTTATCATTTTAATAAACGTACTGTGATGCGATTGCTCTCTTGTCGTGACACAGAAATAGGAACAACCAACGAACAGAATAATTAATGAAGAGGAACTTCTGGGTTAGGTTGGATCAGGGCCGGGGTGGAACTTCTGTTTCCCATTTCTTTCATGGATAATATAAAAGTAATGGTAAACCTGCCACAGAAAGAGACCCAGTAGAACGCTGAGCCTATCTATAAACAAGTAGCCTAATTTTTTTTTTTTTATTTTTAAAAAAAAGAGAGTCAAGAAAACATATTTAAACAAAACCAACTAACAACTATGTTGATACTTGCACACAAAATCCAAATCACACCAATTAATGACCACATGCTACTATTAAAGCAGAGACCCATGCAAGCTTTGCCAGTTACGTTGGTTTTAGGCAGTTGTCACTTCTTTCTTTTAAGCTCTGTTTGTTTCGATGTAAAATAATTTTTTTCGTTTATTCTGGTGTCTGGTACGACGAAAAATAATTGACAACAATTTTTTTTTTGGTTTACATGCTGTCATCTATTGCTTGAATGCGGGTAGATCACTTGATATTGTCAATGGTACCAATTATATAGTGCTCATTCCCAAGAAAAAACAATCCGCTCGGATCACAGATTTTAGACTTATTAATTTATGCAATATGCTTTGTAAGATCGTGTTTAAAGTCCTTGCCAATTGAATTAAAAGAATTCTTTCTCATATTATTTTTCCTAAGAATTAATGAACATTATTATATCAGTCTAACAAAATGAAAGTGTAGTATCAATCTAATAAGATAATGGCGTAGTATGTAGCCCCATAAGTTGTTAAATGACTTCTCATGGGTAAGGCTTATTGATTTGACTAGGATCAGCGATTCAGAGGTCATATGCACAGTTTTTTTTGTTTTGTTTTTATTTTTTTATTTTTTTTCTATTCAACCATATGCACAGTTGATTGTGAAGTAAATTTGCAGGTGACATTTTGAGATCTTTGCTTCTGAGTTTGTATATAGATTAGAGGCGATGGCCGATGACATCCGCTTGAGCGTCTCTAGAATATATTTTGAACATAGTATACAGAAAGTTTTCAGTCATGTGCTGATGTGCACATTCCTCTGCTCGACTCACAACCTCGTATGGCACTATGATGATCTATTCACGTCCTTTAAGATTAATTATAATTTAATGCTTTATTTTACTGAATAAACTTTAAAAAATAAATCATTTATCAAAGGAAATAGAACAGGCACTACAAAAGATGAGTGCCTTAATTTAAACATTTATCGAAGGATATACCTTCGTAAAACCATCCACCCCTTTCCCTCCAAAAGTGGAGCGTCTCATAATTGAGTTTGACTGGAAAAGAAAAAAAAGGGTGTAATAATTTATAGGAAAAAGTTCACATACTCTCATTAAATTATCACTCATTTGATAATGTCTTTCTTAAACTTTCAATTGTGACAATATCTCTCCTAAACTATCAAACAATTGTCAATGTATTTCAAAGATGAAAATATTCTTAATAAAATAAAATAAAAATTAATTTCACATTTATCTTACATTAGATAAAAAAAAACACCATCTAAAAAATTTTGTCAAAAAAACACATAGGATCTGTTGTACACTTCATATTGTCGTCTCTCTTTTTCATAGTCCATCTTTCTTTTTTTCACATTTGACTTCTTCCTTTTTTTCTAGAACGTATGACTTTAATTAATGAGTTTGCCCACTAACACACTATTGTCTCTCATTACGTCAAAGAAATTTCATTTACGCATCCATAAGTCGTGTAGGTCCATCACTCCACAAGGACGTTTCCTGTATCATCAATATATATTAGCTACTTCAATTCTTTGGTGTAAAGCAAAACACATACAGCTTCCAATCTCATTTTGCGATCCCCTTCCTTCGTTTACCTTTGATTTGCAAACAAGATAACATGGCTGACCTTGCACTTGCAGCTGCAGGCATAGTTCTCTCTCCCTTCCTTCAAGTGTTTTTTGAAAGAATGGCGTCTCGTGATTTCGATGACTTCTTTAGGAGACGAAAACTCAGCGACAGCCTCCTAAGAAAGTTGAAGATGGCATTGCTGTCCGTGAATGCAGTGGTCGAAGACGCAGAGGGCAGACAATTTATGGAGACTAGCGTGAAGAAGTGGCTCGATGAAGTGAAAGATACTGTCTATGATGCATAGGACATCTTGGACGAGATTGCTACCAAAGACTTGCAACGCAAGTTGGATTCTGAATTTGGAACCATTGCAAGTAAGGTACGACACTCCATCTCTGCTTCTCTTTTTGTCGTCAATAAGATAGAAGGAAAGATAAAAGATGTAGTTGATAGATTAGAAGATCTAGCGAAACAAATAGGTGTTTTTGGTCTTAGAGCGGGTGTTGGAGGACAACCATTAGAAAGACTGCCCACAACTTCTTTGGTTGATGAATCTGGTATTTTTGGTAGACATGATGATAAGGAGGCAATAATTAACTCGTTGCTCTCAGATGGTGCAAGTGTCAATGAGATGAGTGTGATTGCCATAGTCGGCATGGGAGGAATTGGCAAAACCACCCTTGCTCAGCTTGTTTACAATGATGACAAGCTGAATGAGCATTTTGACCTTAAAGCATGGGTTTGTGTTTCAGATCCATTTGACGTGTTCATGGTAATGAAAACAATTCTAAAGGCAGTAGGTTCGTTTGCTAGTGCTGATAGTGATCTAGATGAGCTTCAAATTAAACTCAGGGATGCATTGAGAGGAAAGAAATTCCTACTTGTTTTAGATGATGTTTGGGAGAAGAATCATGCCAAGTGGGAGGTCTTAAGTAATGCGTTTAAATTTGGGGCACAAAGAAGTAAGGTTATCGTAACAACACGTGATTCTGACGTTGCAAGAGTCATGCACGTTGGTGAAACTCATCATATAATGGAGTTATCAAAAGGGGATTGTTGGTCACTCTTTGAAAAATATGCATTCCATGATGGTAACTCTGATGCATATCCAGAACTAGAAACAATAGGAAGACAAATCGTTGAAAAGTGTAAAGGCCTACCTTTAGCAATCAAGGCGATTGGGGCTCTCTTGTGGTCTAAATTAGATGTTGATGAATGGGATAAGGTATTGAGAAGTGAATTATGAGATTTATCAATTGAGGAGACAGGCATCCTTCCAGCTCTAGGATTGAGTTATAAATATCTTTCGCCTGATCTAAAGCGATGCTTTGCATACTGCTCCATATTCCCAAAGGACTATGCTTTTAAAAAAGATAAATTAGTCTTATTATGGATGACAGAAGGTTTCTTGCCGCAACCGAGAAACAAAACAATGGAAGAAGTTGGTGATGATTACTTCCTTTCTCTTGTATCAAGATCATTATTTCTACGATCCAATCGTGATGAATATTATATAATGCATGACCTTGTCAGCGATTTGTCAAAATTTATATCTAAACAATTCGCTTTAAACTATGAAGATGATTGTTCTCTTGAAATTCCAAGCAAGACTTTACATTTCTCATTTAATTGCCTAAGAATTCATATTCAGAAGTTTGAGGCCCTTCATAGGGCTAAGAGGTTGCGCACTTTCATAGAATTACAATACTTTATGGCCGAATTGCATTACAATTGGGGTGAGCCGCATTATTACTTCGAGAATACGTCCCAATTTTTATTACCAATGATAAGATGTCTACGAGTGCTCATTCTATCTCACCATTCAGAAATAACTAAGTTGCCAAATTCAATTGGTAAACTTATACATTTACGTTATTTGGACGTTTCTTCGACTGGAATTAATAGGTTGCCTGATTCCATATGTAAGTTGTCCAACTTGCAAATATTGAATTTATCACATTGTCGGTCTCTTGCTGCCTTGCCAAGAGATATGCACAAACTCATTAATTTACGTCATCTTGATATTACTAGAACTAACTCGTTGAAGGAGATGCCAAGACATCTGGGTAGACTAAAAGGTCTTCAGATGTTAACTAAATTTGTCGTCGGCAAACATAGTGGATCTGGCATTGAAGAGCTATGGAAACTTACAAATCTTCGGTGGAGAGGATCACTTTCTATTTTGGACCTCCAAAATTTTGAAACTTCCACGGACATGAAGTACTTGAGGGATAGCAAGTACCTTAAGGAGTTGGAATTAAGTTGGCAAGATAATACCAGTGCTTCAGAAGGTCATATAAATGTACTTGATTGTCTCCAGCCCCTTTCAAACTTGAAAAGACTCGATATCAGAGGCTATGGTGGTATAATTTTTCCAAACTGGGTTGGGCATCCTTCATTCTCTAATATAGCATCTATTCGTCTAAGTAACTGTAAATTTTGCTGTAGCCTGCCACCACTTGGGCAATTGCCCTCTCTGCAGGAGCTCTCTATTTATGGGTTGGATGGAGTTATTACAGTAGGTCCTGAGTTTTATGGCAGTGGATCTTCTTCAATTAAGTCATTTGGAGCCTTGCAAGTTTTAAAGTTTGAGAATATGTTGAAGTGGGAGGAATGGTTTTCTTTTGACGCTCAAAATGAAGGTCAAGCTTCTCCTCAACTTAAACAGCTTGAAATTAAAAACTGCCCTAAGCTTAAAGAGTTTGGCATCACCAATTGGGGGAGTCTGTCGTCACTACCTGAAAGGGCGATCACACTTTACATAAGAGATTGTCCACAAATTGAGTCGTTTCCTGAAGGGGGCTTGCCTTCCAAATTGAATGAAATTTTCATCTTCAATTGTGACAAACTCTTTGCGAGCCGGATGGGGTGGGGTTTGCAAAAACTCTCGTGTGTTAGAAGATTCACAATCCGTGACAAATCTGAAGATGTGGAGTCCTTTCCAGAGGAGGGGTTGCTGCCTGCCAGTCTTACCTATCTTGACATCGGTGGCTTTCCAAATTTGAAATATTTGGACAAGAAGGGGCTTCAACACCTCACTGCTCTTGAACAATTGGAGATCTGGGAATGCCCTAAGCTCGAGTGCATGCCAGAAGACGGACTCCCTGCCTCCCTTTCTACTCTATATATCTATGAATGTTGTCCTTTGTTGAAGAAAGAGTGGGAAAGGAAAGAAGGACCAGAATGGCGCAAGATTGCTCACGTGCCCTTCATAAGTATTTATTAATTTGGCACAAAGGTACTTTCTCTCTTCAAACCGCTAATTTCTCGATGGAACAGAATGCTTTGCCCCAGTGTTTATTCTTCCATTATTTTCGTTTAATAATCTTGTTTTCATTTGAGTAAGTTATTTGTCTAATTTAGTCCCATTAAAAAAAAAAAAACGAATTAAAAGCCCAGAAGATTCCAAATCGGTAGGATTCTGATAGTATTCCTAGCAGCCTCAGCTAATTTTACTAGTCAATTTAACCAAAAACCACATTCTAGCTATTTTAACCATCAACTTTTTTAAAGCACTCCTAGTAGCCTCAACAAATTAACTATCTACTATCACTATTCCATTTAAATATTATTTTTCATAGATTTGTTTATTCTTTTTCAAACATTTATATTTTTTGAATATTTGTCTTTTAAATGAGCTAGTTAACAAATTTGAAAATAGTAAGTTTGAATCTAAAAGAATACTGATTCAAATTTAAGGCTGATATAAATAGTTAAATAGATAAATTTTATAATCTTTAAATTTTTTTTATCTGTTTGGAGATAATTCAAAAAAGAAAACACATAATCTAGCATGAACTGTAATCTAGCGTCGTGCAAAGGAGAAGAAATGGGAGAGGAAGGAAGGAAGAAAACAAAAAGAAAATGGGGGAAGAAGAAGGTGCGTGGGAAAGAAAAAGAGAAAGGAAAAAAAAAAGAAAAAAGAAAAGAAAAAAACTGAGAGAAAGTAATATTTTTTAATGGTTTGATGGGTGTACAGATGATTACTGTACACTCATCAAAAAATTTTGGGTTATTTAGTTGGGTCCACTAGGAAGAATTTTTTACAATTTTGGTTAAATTGACTCAACAAAATAACAATATGATCGGTGTTTAATGTGACGACCCGATTCATAATTACACTGTAGCTATTTTTTTTTTGAAAACATACAGTATTCATGAACCGGACCGATCGTCATAGGATGATAGAAACACCTGTCATACATGTATCTCACAACATATCATAAGATACCTAATACATCAGAGTCATATATCACATCAAATATAAACTGAGCGGAAGCATTTATATTCAAAGGAAGTAATCCATACATAGAGCTGACAACATAATTCTAATGTTTAAAAGTTTATATGAATATACAAAAGAATGGCTATACAAACGTGTCACATGCGACACAAGCCATATATACAAAATACAGTTGTGAATGCATCATCACAACAACAAAAGAATAGACTAAGTAAGAGTCTATACAAAATATACATGTCCCACGACGTCAGTCGTAATAGCCAAGGTAGTAGGCTATGAGATCATCCTCTAAACTTTCAGTACCTGCATCAATATTTATGTAACCATAGAGATCATCCATGATTACATAGGCGAAAAGAAAAATGAGTGAGTCAACAGATTCAATGAATAAAAGTCCACTGAGTTTTCGTAAAGAACCGAAGTCTTAGTTACATGAGTTTACAATAACAGCTACTAAAGGTATAGCATTTTATTTTGAAACATAAAGCAGCTGATGAAGTAAACACATGTGGTCATGAATCATCTGAAATATAATAATAGCTGGGTACATACATGTACGTTCCAGTCTCCCGCCTGTACTAGCATACATACGCATTTAACTATGTTATAAATATATCATATAACTTAGCTATACTCATATACAAGTATTCTCTTTCTTCAAGGGTGATAACACAAGCATATAAGCATGTCCAAGCAATAAAATATAAATTCATATGCAGCTAGCCGTAAGAATATACATATGTGCTTCTCCATGAAACCTCATATGCATACTAATACGTCTATGATCAATAAAACATAAATCATCATATAAACATCTCATAAATCAATCATAAAATCATCACGTAAATCATCATGCAATGCATTAGCGTATGCTCACAATTCTTTACTCTTGTGGCCAAGGTTCATATGCTCACAATTCTTTTCCCCTGTGGCCTAGGTTCGTATGCTCACAATTCTTTACCCTTGTAGCCTAGGTTCATCATATGCTCACAATTCTTTACCCTTGTGGCCTAGGTTCATATGCTCACAATTCTTTACCCTTGTGGCCTAGGTTCGTATGCTCACAATTCTTTACCCTTGTGGCCTAGGTTCATAAGCGTCATTTATCACATGTCCTTCCATACATATGCTCATATTCATCATGTAAATACTTGAGCCATAATCCGCATCTCAGTACCAATCTCAATGAAACATCATAAACTCATCAAATCTTTATGTAAATATATAGCCATACTTTCTTTTCTCAAACTCAAAATCATTAAAGCATCATAAAAACTCAACATAACAATAAATTCCGCCGTAATCATAAAACATCAATAAAGCATCAAAACTCATCATCAATCACTCATCAAATCATCATAAATTCTCAAGAAGATAATAGAAAGCATAAATCACATTTTAACATAAAATATCATCGGTTCGACTTTTAAACCATTATATCGTTTCTCCAAAATCTCATAAAAATATTTATTTTATTTAGCAAGTATCACATTTGCTAAACATTGAAAACAAAACATAAAAACACTTTAAGGTGTGTATCATTCTCAGTAAGTATAAATACTTATTTTTTTCCGCTTGATGCTTTGACAATCTCAATAACTCGCGCTCATTTGCTTTCTTGGAATCTTTCTTGATCCAACTATCGCATACTATGCATTGGAGAACTAGATTCAGCCCTAAGCCTCCAATCCCATATTATGTGCCTGCAATCAACTGCATCATTAGATCCGGTTAGACTACCAAACTTTAAATCCCATTACACATAAAGCTACCCGCGTGCTCTCACGTAGCATTACTAATTTTCTTACAACTAGCTAAACACCGCTACTCATATGTGAGTTAACGCATATAAGAACTTATTCTAATTAATTACATACTTAAAGACTTCACTATTTGTATTATCAACTTATTGCATTATTAATTTA
Organism: Betula pendula; assembly: GCA_900184695.1. Lineage (NCBI taxonomy): Eukaryota > Viridiplantae > Streptophyta > Magnoliopsida > Fagales > Betulaceae > Betula > Betula pendula. The sequence continues at coordinate 98,707 of FXXK01000542.1, read as the reverse complement.
AGATAACCAAGTATGTTTAGTCACATAGTATATATATATATACACGCTAGGTTTAGCACAACCCAATAATGCACTTAACCACTCATATTGTTTATGAATAAATGCATTAATCATTTAATTACTATTTCAATTGGATTCAAAGCTTGTTTATGTAATTCTATGATATTGATAATTTATATTTATCGACTTGAGGTTACATTGAAACATATTATTATCCGAAGACATTCTCATCTTTAACTATTTTATTTAATATTCTATCATTTGGTTAGTTGAACATATATATTAACTTTAACCATTAGCTTATTAACTAATTCCATATTAACTTATCATAGCAAATAGATTATACTTGTCTACCTTATATACATAATCTATTTCATTAACATTGTCACTTATCACTATAGATTAATATTATCCTTTATTTATTTACTCTACTTTATATCATTATCATAGTGTATCTTTATCTACACATTCAATATCACAACCCATTATCTAATTACTTTATCTATTTACTTTTATTACAACTATATATATACATCAATCTTTATTTCTTTTATACTTATTTTATTTTGAACCGTAGCTCACTATGGTTAAGACTTATTAACTTTTAACCTTTCTTTTAATACCAACTCTATGATTAACCACATCCAAGTCTTTTAGACTATAATACTTTAAGGATTTAATGGGTTATTAACCCCTTAGGATTAAACTATAATCTCATACTCTCATCACAAATAGTTTATTTGTTAATTTAAGTGAGATAGAGATTCTTGAACTCTCAAAGTCACATCTTTGTATTACTTTAACTATTTTCTATAAAATAGATTCTTATTAAACTTATCTTAATAAACTCTTTATACGTATTAATTAGCATTAGCTTTCCCTTTATTCATAAAACCATCAACTGACAATAAATCAAGATTTCTAATAAACCATTAATCTCATATAGGAGTATGTCTATCTTATTTGTCAACATTTATTTTCCACATAGACATACTCAACTTATAGCCACATAACCATACTCTTACCAATCTTCATGAATAATTTCCAATTAAATCAAAGCCTCAAGCCATAATCAAAGTACTCAATTAATTCACAACAAGGAACCTAACCATTAAACACACCAAACTTTAAATCAAGATCCTTGAACCAACATTGTACCTCAATGGCTTAGCCTATCAAAACAGCTCATATAAATCCATAGAACATCAATAATAATCTTTATTCTAACATAAATCAAGAGTCTATCTTCGACTCTACAATTTTATTAACAATTGATAATCCCATAACGATCTACCAAAATACCTCTAAATCAAAAGCTCAAACTCATAGCTAAACACCATCAAAACCCATTCTCTATTTCAACATCCAAGATCAAACTCTAAGAACACCCATTCGGCCATTGCATGGAAAATTCCCAATATTAATCCAAATCACCCAATTGATCTATCCAAAGGAATAACCCAACCAATGGAACTCATCAAACCCACAATATAGAAAAAACCCCAAAACTTTAACATGAACCCTAGATTTCGGACCCAATATAAATCATAGCAATTTATATGATTTTCGTGCTCTATACTCAATGGGTATAACAAAATATAGAGAAAAGGCTAGGAATTTACCTCACAAAAACCCATGGCCGGAAACCCCATGCTTGGCTTCATCTTCTTCTCACAATTTTCTGCATCTCTCACTCTCTCGGCATCATCTCTCTCTCTCTTAATCTCGGACAGCATGAACGAACAAACAGGGAGAAGAGAAGGAAACGGGGAAGAAAAGGGAAAGAAGAGGAAAAGGAAAAGAAGGAGGGTGAGGGGGCAGTGTGCGTGAGAAGCAGGGGAGAAGAAAAGAGAAGGAAAAAGAAAGAAAAGGGGCGGGGGGCAGCACGTGGGGTAGGTAAGGGCTCTGCCCAATTCCTTTTTCTTTTCTTGTCTTATCTTTGCTAAGGATATGGATAATATATCCTCCATACCCAATAACAATTAGACATGTGTCATTGAATAGATTTCTTTTAATTTTAAACCTCCATCTTACATGAATTATAACATAATCCACCGTACTTTAACTCTATCTTTTGTTATTAAACATTTGTCCCCATATTTAATTTAACTACAATTTACCCTCACAAACAATTATTTATCACACTATGACTTATTATTATTATTATTTCATTAATATTAGCTTAATATATTTTTATTCCAATTCTTTTAATATAATTTTTAAATAATATTAGTATATACTATTATCATACCAATATCATTATTGATTAATATTATTTATATTGTATTAACTCGAATTACTTAAGGGTAATAAATAATAAATTGCTTAATTATTTGTTGGCATTACATCTAGCTTTGGAGCAGGTCATCTGGAATGAAATACAAACTCCACTTGTGTGCTCATCGATTCGGTTGCAGTTGGTCAACGGCTCCTACTCACTCCTTCTGAACGAGTGTAGATGGTCAACCCTCTTCAATTAAACCTTATTGAACTTTCTGCCAATCGTCTTAATTCAACCATTTTGAGTTCACTACAATGGGTATGCGTCACATGCATTTCATGTCAATTTCGTGCTTATTGTTCTTTTATTCCTTCTTTCTTTTTCTTTCTTTTTTGGTGCTTGCTTTTATTGCACGGTAGTTACTGAAGCTCTGCTACCCGGTTCATGTTTAATTTCAGATTGGGTGCCATTTTCTGTCCATAAAAATCAGAAAGATGTTATTGAAGGAGAGCTTGATTTTGGGTCAAGGTTAGTAATCTTCTTGTGATATCAATTCTTTTATTACAGCTACATTAGAGTGAAACTACTGTTGGCACTCCCATCAGAGACTTTTCATTTTGATTCTGTTTTATTTCTTGCAAATGATATTGGGTCTTACTAAACTGCTCCCATGCCTCCAACTTAAAAAAAAAAAAAAAGAGGAAAGAAGGAGGATGAGTTTGGGATTGCATTTAAAACTTATATATATGCTCTCTTCCAAAATATTTAAAGTTTCTATTTCTTGGATTTTATTCAAGATTTTCAACCTACTCATTGTGCAGTGTGGATGAATTTTTTGAATGTTTTGATGCAATGAGAAGTTCCCATTCAGCTTTATCGAGCAATGGGATGTGGAACTTGACGTGTTCTGTTTTCAATGCAATTACTGCTGCATCTAGCCTTGCTTATGGATCTTTGCATATTCCGTCTGGTATGTGCACTTCTCCCCATCTTATTACTCGAATATTGACTGTGCCAAATTAGTTTATGCATTGTGTATTAATCTTTTGCATGAAAGTTAAGTCACATAATATTTTGTTAGTGTTGGTTCTCGTGTAATATCTTTTGCATGAAAGTTTGTTCTTTGGCCTTTGATTATTTGGTCCAGAAATAGTTTTCCATTATGTGGCGTTTACTTTTCTTGCAGATTCTCGCTTCCAAAAAGAATATGTGGCGTTTAAGTTTGTAGTGTGGGTAGATCTCATGGCAAATTAGAATGCTTAAGTGATTATATTATCCACCTCCAGCAACTCCTCTTGGATCAACTTTTCAAATTCCTTGTACTCATCTCTAACCAAAATCAAGAAAAAACTCAAAGGCTACAGTCTTTTGATAGGCTATCAATGAAGGAAAAAACACAGGTTATGAGTCAGTTTTATCAATATAGTATTTTTGCTTATTGATAGTTCCTTTATTTCATTCTAAATAAAGGGAAAAAAAAAAAAACAGGGGAATCACAAATTTATTCATCAGCCTAATATTTGGTTGCTTATTGATAGTTTGCAATAGGCTACAGCCATGAGTCCAAAATACTGATATGACATTGTCTGTATGTACATGATGAAAACGCCATTAGACTTTAAACAGTTTTGTTGACACATTTGTGTGAGGTCAAATTCGTATTTCCACAGCATGCAACTGTTTTATCCTTCTCTTGTAGCAGCCAGCAGTCATTTGACATCGGTCCTCTCTTGTTCTATATTGTAACAAATTTCACAAGAAGAAAGAGAGATATAGCATGCGCCAAAAAAAAAAAAAAAATACCGGCCAATTTTTTTTTGTTTTCATAGAATTGATTCTGCCATTTTGAGATTGGGGTTGGTTGTTGATGTGACTGTTCTTTATCTTTGAAGGGTGACTTTTTTCTTTATAAAAAAAATAAAAAAAAAATAAAAAAATCCCATAATGAAAAATTGGCTTGAACTTCCATTCTTGAGATGATTTGAGCTAACAAACGCTTATACAAGAATACTTGTTTTCTTTATTTTATTTTAGGAGTTTCTTGTGGGAACATTTGTTCATTTTGATCTAATATGCTTATTTTACAAGAATGTTCCACAACTTACTTTTTTTATTTTCTGTTTTTATATCTATTTGCCAATCATGTTGCATAAACAAAATCTTGAATTTCATTGGGAATTGCAACAGAAATTAATCACTTACTTATTTTAAAGTTTTTGAGTAGTGATTAGTTCAGAGGGAAGAAAGAAATTATACATCCTTAGAAGTAATTTAAGAGTTGATGCATGCAATAAGAACTTATAGCTATCCTTACCCACCACTATCATTTTTCTGTTGTTAATTCCATTGCCGGTGAAATTTAGTATTTTAATAGCTCTTTTTGTAACCATCACGTCTGTGCAGCTCCACTGAGAACTCCAAAATGGTGCAATGTCATGGTGGGTGTCTTTTTGCTTTGATGGCAAGCTCCTCTACTGTAGGTGTTTCAGCTGGTGGTTCAAAGGTATATTCATTGATCAGCGTCTCTTTGTGCTCTTATGATCAATTCATGTGATCATTTTTCCCTCTTTGTCCAGGTTTATGTGCACAACTTATTTATTGAAGACAATTTGGCAGTCAATTGGGAAAACTGAATGATACACCTTTGTCAAGCTCTCGTGGTAACTCTGCTATCGGGAGTGCTACACATGATTCACAAAAATTGCAACTAGAAACCAGCATTTGATGATGGTGTCCTACGTGCTTTAGCTGTTGGAGATTACAAGGGGGTTGTTGCATAGTGCATATCTGCAAATAAAATGAGGCTGATGCTTTAGTTACTGCTCACATTGGAGGTGCATCCTTATGGAAAAGCATATTGGATCAATAATTTAAGATGAGCCTTCATCTTACCTAAAGGTATTTCAAATATTCAGATTTTACTCTAATGAACATTTGAATCTGTGTGAAGAAATCAAAGCAAAAGATGTTATTCTATCTTGTGAATTAATTGTTATCAAAATACAGGACTCTCTCATCATATGGGTTATTATCAACATCAAGTTGTTTCTGCAGTGGTGAAAAATGATCTTGAGCATTGTAAATACTGTGCCCTTGAAATTATGGAAAGAAATGCTTTCTCTTCTTCATACCGTAAGTATCATACTCCAAATGAAGAAAAAGTACAAGGCTTTTTTTCTTTTCTAAATTAGGTGAGATTTTAATATACTATTTTTATTAAATCCGGATGGAAAACAATTTTGCTGCAGACTTTTCCCCCATTTGATACTTATTCCATTATGATTTTGAACCTTTAAAATTTATTTCTTGGAGTAATTATAGTAGTAAATTAAATTCATCTATCTGATTGCTCAGGGAAAAAAAAAATCATCTATCAGATTTCACGTTTTCTTTTTTAAGTTGAACATGGATATTGCAACAATCTTCGATGTGGTTATCAAGTGACTATTTCCTAAGTGAGTTGCGAGTTCACATCCCCATAACGAAGCTTGCCTGTGGACATGCACCATCCCTTTAGACTTAAACCTAGGGCCACAAGTGGTGCAAGGATAAGTGGATTTTGCTGTTGTTAACCCAGTGCCACCTCACCTTCTTCCTTAGAGCAACTTCGCTGCTTAATGTTGGATAATTAGAAAAATCCTCTATTAATCACCCATGTGCTGTAGGAGGTGGTGAACTTTGCTGCTTATGGTCTTCATTTATGTTTAAATTTGTGAATTCTATTTTAGGTATGAAAATCTGATCATAAATAGCTTTTACTTGCTTCTTGTGGCTAAATTTTGTTTTGTTTCGGTTTTTGGATGCAGTGCATGTGCAATGGCTGTGCTAGGGTCCTGGCACTCAAGTCAAACAGATGCTCCATTTGTAGGCAACCAGCAGGCAGACTCTTGGATATCAAGGTTAACATTGGACTTGATGATTGTTAACAGTGCGCAATTCATGATTGTATCTTTGCTTAAATACGCATATGCTATTAAGCAAAAATACCAATCATATAAGACAGGGAGGAGCGGCAGGATGCGCACTGTTAGCAAGAGCGTCCCGAAGTCCAATGTTAACTTGATAATCCAAGAGTCGCCATGCTCGTCTACAAAATGTAGCATCCTGTTATGACGGTGAGGACGAGGACCGGGGGGGCTGGAGCCGAATAAGTGCGATGAACGGGTGCATCCAGAAAACGAAACGAACAGGATTGGTAGGCGCCACAAGGAGAGGCAAGTGGAAAGCTATTTAGGATCAGATTTTCAACCATAGAAACTAGGAACTTCACAGCGATGTGAACCACGA
>FXXK01000542.1:66237-92174 GCA_900184695.1 Betula pendula | reverse complement strand
TGTGCAAGTTGCCAAAGCCATGAACAATAGTCTTTCCTCCACATCCTGAACTCAAACTTGCGCAAATTTTACTGTTGTGCTCGTTCAAAGACTTCTTGACAATTGTTATTGTGTTTACAATATTCCGCACATAGATAAGCAGAGGAGAGTAGCGTAGCAGTTTGTTACCGGCATCGATGAGTCTGTGAGGAAGATTGTCCATATCCTCTCTTTGGTAGGAAACTGGTTCATGCCGATGGAGTGATTAAAAAGAAGAAAGCATAAATAATTGCAGTAAATGCACATGAACTGCCATACAATACGATGCATGAAAGTTTTTCTAGGTAATAAAATACGGTATATATAGAGGATAGTGATCATTGCAGAGTTATTTATTTATACAACATTTGATTTGGTTGTGTTATTTTTCTTTTCGTGGCACTTGTTGTATATGTAGGTATTGTTTCATATAATCTTCAATACCTCACATTATTTAGATCATATCTCATAATCTTATGGTCATAGGCATGCTATGTTTTTATATATATATTTTAGGAAACTAAAGTAGTTGTATATTATGTGCTAAATTGTAATATATATTATAAAGCTAAAAGAGCTCTAACACACTTATAATCGGTTAAAAAATGAATGGGTAAATTCTTACTTTCATAATGAAATATAATATTAAAATCACTCTCTCTATTTAAGTGCTAATTAATTATTGGTGCAATTTTCACAGACTACCGATAGAATTCACAATAAGACAAAAAGTTGAGAGATTTATCTGTATAATTTATTATCTGTTTTCTCTTGTTGTTCTCTAACGAAAACAAACAAACCTCGTCTGAGGTATCTCCACTAATCAGGTGTTGAAGCAACGTTGTAATAAATCTAAAATATGTTATAGAATTCTTCCAATACACTCTTAAAAGTGTGATGGCATGCTGAGATAACATTTTTTTTTTTAAAAAAAATACTATTAAGCTATTTAAAAAAAAAAAGTCGTTTTACACACACCAAGGACGACATGAATACTTTAAAACTGAATTGAAGAATTTTTTCAAAGATTCACACTTGTTTAGAAATTTCTATCCCAAATCTGATATTAGGTGCACAACTGGTTGCGGGTTGCGGTTACTTGGCAATAACGCAACGAGGTATCCGGGTTTTAATTTTTTGCAACGCAACGCAACCGGGTCCCGGTTACGTTGCTAATAACCGGTAACCGGTTTTTACGTTATAGATTACAAAAACAATTATTTTAATCACTTTTCATCAAAAAATTTTATTTTTCAAATAGAACGGGAGGTGAAAAAAAAATGTTAATATTTAATGTGGAACAAGTTTGTATTCTTCTTTTCTTTCCTTTTTTTTTTTTTTTTTTTTTCTGGGCTTCCCTGCAGCAGGGGACTCCTGCGTGCAGGGAGCTTGAGCAGGGAGCTCCCTGTCTAGCTCCCTGCGTGGAGCAGGGAGCACCCTGCTTGCTCCTGCGGCAGGAGCTCCCTTGCTAAGCGAGCTTATATATATATATAAAGCCGTTATCCGTTATCCTTGGTTAATAAACTTCCGGTTTTTCTATAAATTAATGAACCGCAACCGCAACCGGCCTACGGGTTTATCCGGTTGCGGTTATTTGCCGTTTCTCGGTTTTTTCGGTTTGTCCGGTTATCCGTAATCCGGTTATTTCCGGTATAACGTTAATAACCGCCCCCTAACCACTCTATCTATAATTAGTAAAATTAGTAAACATCCATTCAGAGCAGGTCACGCCAACTGCCCCCACTATGAATTGTTTCCAGCAATAGCATTTGAGTGAAGTAGAAGAATATTATGCTTGCCATTTATCATTTGGGGTTTGAATCTTTATTCCTCAATTATTCTGACTTTATTCATGATATGACATATGATGGTCAATATCATTATGTTGAGGATCGCGATGCAAATAAGTCATTCACAATCTACAAGGTTTATCGCGCCCAACAGGAAGGAGCAATGTGAAAGGAAAGAAAGAAAGAAAGAAATTTCATGGAACATTGCCTTAAAAGAAAAAAAAAAAAGTTAGAATTTCAATTCAGTATATGATTGATCGGAGACGTGGATACCTTTATCTGTTAGAATTAGGACCTTTTAGAACTTCTACAAATGTGAACAATTATGGGGGTGCAGGAAAGAAAAGAAAGGCCTCTTTAAAATGATTATTAATTCAAATACTTTCAACGGATTGAAGAGAAAAGCAAAGTAACGAAGATAATAAAGATGCTGCTCCATCCCTTCCCCACCCCCGTGCAAAATGAGGAAGAAAAGGGAAAAATAACTTCATTGTTCGGTCAATAATAAGATGTGAAGGTTTTCTTTGTACTCACTTCTTCTTATACGCGTAAGATTGTATGCAGTAGGAATTGAGATGGCATTGTTTGTATTTGTGCTTGACAGGTTTAAGATTAGCGAAGTTTTTTCTTTTCTAAGCTGTAGAATTTGTTCACTTATCAGGAAGAGAGAATAGATGATTACCTGGATTTAGCCATTAACTATCGTTTATAGTTTATTCAGTTACAATTGAAGTACTAAGAAAGAAGAAGATGTTTACAAAGTTTTTTACCAAGCTTATAAGGAAGGAGAGAGTAGAGAAGGCTCGCATTTGGCTATTAGAAGCCAGTTGGGTATGGATGAACTCAGTAACTTTTAACATCCCTGAATTCATTTGAAGACACACATAAACCCAAAAGCCTATCTGAAGAGAGGTGTTGGTGAGCTTGTAAGAGTTATTTTGTTTTTGTGTTAAGGTCGATCAATCAACCATAAGTGGGAAGAGGTCCAAACATGCCCAGTGGCGAGCTCTCGCCCTTTACCCCTGCTGTCCTATATAATGATAGGGAAAAAAAAAATCAAGAGCCATGCACTCAAGCCTCTTACGTCCAATCTTTGAAATGTTGGCAGCAATAGTATACAATAGTGCAATAAGCCCATCGGTGATATATGATTTTTGATGAAAACAGAAGTCTTATGATTACTTGAGTTTGCTCCTAGTCGCTAGGCTTCTCTAATGGCTCCACGCCTTTAAAAATACCCACCATCTAATACAGAAAGAGAAATAAAAATAAAAAGATGCTTTTGCTAGCGTCAGAAAGCATTCAAATATTAAACAGTTTAAAATAACATTCAAATGGAGCCAAACATGTTCATTGTTCCAAATTTTGTGGTTCAGTATTAGTGATAAATCCACAATGGGTGCGTAAGGTTAAAGACCAAAAAAAAAAAAAACTAACAACAGGGGACAAGGAAAAGTAGCTTAAAAGAGATCATAAAAACTTTTAAACAGCCAAACTAGTTCACTGAGTATAATTAAAAGGGCAAAAAGAATAACACCATCTCTCAATACGTATCAAGTATAAATGGAAAAAGATCAGCAAATAGCTTCATCAATGTCCTGAAACCATCTCCGTCTTAAACGTCTTCCAAAAATTAGCATTAAATTGAAAGCCAGTCGAAGCTATCTTGAGAACCAAGATTCCGTACAGTCGATATCCAATAGAAGCCAAGCTTGTTGACAACGTAAAGAAGGTCGCTTGGCACAAGAAAGAGACTTGCCTGTTCTTTGGTCATTGATTTGAAGAACATTGCTTAAATGATCATTGCCAACAGCACGGGGCAGAGCTGCACTAAATGCAAGCAGGATTTTGTATGTCCACGTGAGCTTTGCAAAACAATGCAGCAAATTTCCTTGAATTATCTTCATTTCAGCCTTGCTGAATTTGCACGTGAACCTTCGGTCTTATGAGTCTCATTGAAAACTCTTGTGAGGAAGGTTGTTGTGGCTGGGCGAGGCAAAGTAAAAGCACAAACAGGAACTAAAGTTTAGCATAAAACAACAAAGGGAATAATAATTGTAGCAATATAGGGTGGAAAACCAATTAATGCAGATAGCAAAATTCTCAATATATGAACTCTGCATTTTTCATGCAGATAAGTTAGTTGTTGGTATAAAGGGCTCACAACAGGTTAAATGGTAACAGGAAGGAGCGGGAGATTTTGGCTAGAAGAGGAGAGGAAAAAAGAGTCATAATGATATCTAACACAAAATAAAACAATGTTATAGAGTCTTCTAAAGAGTTACATAAGAAGTCTACATACCAAACACAAATACAAAATAATATACGGTATGAACCCTATAAACAAAAAGTAACCGGGAAGTAGGCTGGGATGAGGAATGTACTTTGGCGTTTATACAGGGTAGGAGCTTCCAATCGTCCAACACAAGGAGGACAACCAAAAATTTGCACGATTATGGACTGCTGATGAACACTTGGCTGCAATTGTCTGGTTTGTTTCCAAAGCATGAAAACATCATTCGGAAAAACACACATAGAGAATCGCGGCGCTGAGCATATATAAGAAATTATATCTGAGGCAATTGGTTTAATAAGTCAAGCCCTCTTGCGCACTTCACTCGTCTTCTAGAAATTAGGACTAAAAAAAATAGTATGTTAAAATACTCTCTTTTCTGCGAATTTTATTTTTTTTGAACAACTTGAATACGCGAAAGAAGTTAAGTGCTAAAAAAATTAAAAAAATGAATTCTATCTTCCTATATTGTTTCTGATTATCTATATCCTTATCTCACTTGGAACAGATCAAACCCGAGGGGGGGGGGGGGTTTATTGCATTTATTTTTTCTGGGTATACAATCGGATTGGAACTGATCATTAATAATGGTTAGAAATTGAGTCACTTTTGTTTGATATTCGCGTATACAAAACTCGCCATAAAGCTAAGTGTATTTATCAATTCCTTTCCATTTTTATGTGTTCTGCTTGTTGCAAATTCCCAATTTGAGTTAGACAACCTCTCTTTTGATTCCTCCGTTCATAGTATTGTTCAACATTACATATATGGATTAGGGTAAAATTCATGAGATTCAAGTAAACAGAATGATAAATTCTGCTCATTGCGTAGATCGTCCATATGATTCGATGAAGAATGAGCCAATAATGGATTTTTTTCTATAAAAGGAAATTAAAAGAAATGGCTTGGGGGTGGAAATGAGGAATGATCTACAATACCTGGATTTTAATCAACATACAATTTGAAGTGTTTTGTGGGTTCATTGATCAGGGCTGGGTAACAGAAGAACTTTCTAAGTATTCCAAAAATTGAAGATCAAATCAAGGAAATTGGAATTTCAACATTTATTTGTGGAAACCTATCAATTGGTAGGGAACCGTTGATAAAAGAAAGAGATGCTGTATATGAATCGCTCACATATTCTTCTGAATTATATGTATCCTCAGGGATCTTAATTGGAAGAACAGTAGAGATTACGCAAGAACAAAACAAGTTTTTATTGGAAACATTCCTCTAAATGAATTCGCTTGGAATTCTATAGTAAATGGAATATACAGAATCGTATCCAATCAAATATTGGCAAACCCGGGTAGTATATTACGGTCAGAATTGGGACCATAACGGAATTTTGTTTATACGGCACAAGTAATATCAGGATTGGGGGTGAAGATTAGAATTAGAGATTTTGATAGAAAAGCAATGGGATATGGGCTCGGTGGAGTAGGAAACAAAAAATCTCTATTCTAGTTCTATCATCGCCTATGGGTTCGATCTAAGAGAAATTCTAGAGAATGTTTTGCTACCTGAAAATCTTTGTCTTTCCTGAATGAATGATAAGGAGAAAAAAAAATTGTTCAAAAAGAAAACTGCCCATTTTGGAGTTTTATCAACAATTTGCTTGTGTAGGCGGAATCCGGTATTTTCTGACAGTCCTTATGTTAAAGGAATTACAAAAAATGAAATTCTTTCAACACAAAGACTGTGGAATAAGGGAAAGAATTGGTCGACAGAAAATATGGAACCAGAGACTGAATCGTAGTTGATATACCTCCAGAACATTACATTTTTATTACCGGAGATATATTGGCGGCTGCGGATCTTTAATTGGACATGAACATTGGACATGTGGGTTACCCAGCTGACGATATGGAATCATTTGAAAAAATAAACGGTATTCGTTCTGTAAGCGGATCTCTTACAAGATCAATTTGGATTGCTCTGGTTCGTTTAGAAAATATGATTAGAGAGGGAACTATAGGCGGGAGCAATTAGCATAAATTGATACAGAACTCCTCAGAATTTGGCTAACTTCAACTCCATTACAACTACTATATGAATCTTTTTTCGGAATTACACCCACATATCTCCAAGTTTTGATCGAAACGTAATCCATTTAACGAAATATGCTTCATGGAGAAAGATCGAGTTATTATGGGGCCCTTGGAGGATTGACAGGGCGAACTGCTAGTTTTCGGATACGAGACTACCACCTAGTCCACTATGGACGCATTTGCGCCAATTGACACGTCTGAAGGAATACAATGTTGGCCTTATTGGATCCTTAGCAATTCAATTGCGAGAATTGGTATTGGGGGTCCCTAGAAAGCCCATTTTATGGAATCTATGAGAGATCAAAAAAAGTGCGGATGGCTATTATTTATCACCAAGTAGAGATGAATACTATATTGTAGCGGCAGGAAAATCTTTGGCGCTTAATTCGGAGGTATTCAAGAAGAACAGGTCTGTTCCAGCCTACGATACCGTCAAGATTCCTGACTATGTGAATGGGGAAACAAGTCCCATCTTCCGAAGTATTTTTACCTTCAATATTTTTCTATTGGAGCTCGTCCCTCATTCCTTTTTATCGAGCATAATGATGCGGAATCGAGTTTAATGCGTTCTAAATGCAACGTCAGGCAGTTCACTTTCTCGGTCAGAAAAGTGCATTGTTTGGAACGGTTTGGAAACGCCAAGCGGCTCTAGATTCGTGGGGCTCTCGCTTATGCGAACACGAGGGAAAATCATTTATTAGCGATACTGACAAGATACTTTTTATCGGGGCAAGGAGATATTTCTAAGCATTCCATTAGTTATGTATCAACGTTCTAACAAAAATACTTGTATGCATCACAAAACCACGGGTTCCGCGAGGTAAATGCATCAAAAAAGGGACAAAATTTTAGCAGACGGTTGCTGGCTATCAGTTCGGTGGCGAACTTGCTTTGGGAAGAAACGTCATTAGTAGCTTGATTATTTGGCATGGGAGGGTTACAATTCTGAGGATGCGGTACATCATTAGCGAGGCGTCTCTGAGTATATGAAGATATTTTTATTCTTTTCACATACGGAAAATATGAAATTCCAGACTCATGGACAAGCCACCGGTCCATATGCATCAAGAAACTCAAATAACGAATGACATAAACACGAGAATCTATCAAAGACCCTAAAACTAGTATTGCCCGCTAATATATTTCAGACAAAAAGATGAGAATTGCATGTCAATTAAAGCACCTGATAGATATGATCAAGGAGCATCAAACAAGGCCAAAAATTGGATTGTATTGAGACTAGCAGATTTACTGCTACACCTGCGTTTAGATTTTCAAAACACAATTCCTGGCTTCTTTTTCTGCATCACAGCATAAACATAGTCGTCAACAAACCACATATTGGAATAACTATTAAAGTCATCCATCTGTAGAAAGATTTTAGGAAATTGAATTGTCCTATGTATAAGTGAATTAATTTTTCCAGAATAAAAATAAACAGAAATCAGATCTCTTAGTTGATGGTTTGTGTGATCTTCATCAATTATCCAGTACAATGAGTTTCTACTGATTTCCAGATATGATTATACATGGCATATTGTAGACAACAAAAGAAATACAGCCAAAAGACAATAAATAATTTTCTATGAGCAGAGAGTATATCCCTAAATTTTACTTCTTGGTTAAAATTATTCTCGGCTTGAAATAGGCTCAAAGGTACAAACTAACCACCTATTTCTCATGATGTTTGCTCCTCGCCGCTAACTTGTAATATGGTTGAGCAGTCATTCAATCAATAAACAGAAAAAAACTATGCCGAGAAAACTTGTCACTATTGTCAAACAGACACTGGTGGCACATACAAAGTTAGAATTATTGAAGAACATGCCGAACACAAAAACTCTAAGTACTGACAGTATATCAAAGATATTACCAAAAGCACATACCAAGTTTTGTAGAGTGCAACACGATCCCTTAACATCAAAGTTCAGATGACAATTCATTGAGGCACAAGCGTTTAAGTACTCCATTGCTGCTGTTAAAGCCCTCGACTTGTTAATATTTCAACATATTTCTCAGCAGGCTTGCACAAAGATGCACTGAATCACTTTTGCCTAGTCGCCTAGGCAAAGACAAAGTCTTTTCCACAAAATCCTAATCAAATACTAAAACAACAAGCTTCTAGCCAGAATATACATGTCTAAATGCATCTCTACATGACTGATTAACCTGAAGAAGATCAACATAGGATCCCTTTGCACTTAGTTTCGAAGCTCGACCAAACTTCCACTGTTTTATCAATATGTCCCACAATATGTAGCAAAGCATAGAGCGAATGTGTTACAACCGGTCATTAGTATTAGAAGCAGTGCGTCATTGACATAGTATATTCCTCTGCCTGCCGATAACCGCTGTTCATCAATGATAATTAAAGAAAACACATCGATTGTAGTAGATGGAATAACTCATGATCAATGCATACATATTACGTGCAGTGAAATTATTATGATAACTACCAGAGAGATGTCATATGCAAGACCCACAATGCAAACATTGCATTGAGCAGAACCAAGGCCTACAAACTATTATAGGCCCGCTAATTTCCCGAGTCTTTTTTTGGCTTCCAAGTCTTAGAGAACATGCCGCCAGGTTATTTAAAAGCTTCTCGCCGCTGATTAAGAAGGCATTACAAAAAAGATGTGACCACTTGAAAAGAAAAAATCAAGAAAAAAAAAATAGCAGCAGAATGGATAAGCAAAAGGTTACTAGAAGAAAGAAGAAAATCCCCTGAAAGAGAGACATAACTGGATGGCAATCCACTTTTAGGTAACAGGTGAGTAATTATTACACTAATTTTTGATAGGAAATTTAAAACTTGGGTCTTAATGATTATCAGATTGCAAATAAAGGCTGGCAATGGTCCGACTGAATTCAGGCTGGTTAACCATCTCAAAACTGACACCCATTTTGTATAAAAAATATACTGAAATTTCAATTGAAGAAGTCTACTGTCGGTAGAATAAGGTCAATTTGGTCTGAGAACCAACCTCGTGAAACTCAGCTTAAACTAAACAGTTCTAACTTGGCCAGATTTTGAAGTACACCTAAGCAGCAAAACTGATAGATTCTCTTAATAAACAAAAATACTTCAGCTTTTTACTGTTGATTTTTTTTTTTTAAGTAATAAGATTCTATTGAAAGAAAAAAGAAAGGCATAGCCCTATAAGTGGACCTGAAAGATTCTTAACCAACCTATTATAATGCATTCCTTACAAAGCTTAAACACTTTAATAGGGTACTACCAGCTTCATTGTTAAATGGTACCAAGTATTCTGCACGCTTTCCTACAATCGAGAATCCAGTGATGAACTACATATCAAATTTTTTTTTTTTTCTTTTTTCTTTCCTCTGTAGTTCATCCCTGATTCTATTGCAGATGCCTATAATATCCATTTCTTATGAGCAAGAATATAATGATCTTACCTCACTCTAATCCTCTCCGTATCAGCAGCCATCATGTGGGTCCTGTAATTTGCTCGCCCTGCTGATGCAACATGACAAGGCTCCTTTGTAGCATCCTCTCTGATGTCTCTGCAATCTTCAGGCAGCTGTTAACCGTCTTTGTTGTCTCCTCAGCCTTGTACACAGCATAATTCTCAGTTCTTGCACACTCTGGTTCTGTAATCCTCCTGAGCCATGAAAATCATTCTTGTATCTGTCCTCTGCCATGCAGAACCAGAGTATGAGGATGACGAAGAAGATGCCTCTCTTCTCCCATCATCATTGTCATCAAAAGGGTTCGTATTGAAATTTGGGGTCATGCTAGGTGTGTACTGAGGAGACAGTTTCGTTCTCGCTAGGCTGGATAAGATATGTTGCTACAATCTCAGTATCTGGACTCAAAGTTACAGAAGAAATTCGAGTCGTATCTAATCTAGCACGGCGGTTAGAAACTAGAATGAAGTATAACTCGAGAGGAAACCCAGGATTCCTGGCTGCATATTCTAGGCTTTAGTCACTAATCCAATTAGTGATAGCATATGTACTTATAAAAAATTCATATAACCCATTTGATTGCTCAAGAACGGCTAGGATTTGAGGTCGAGTTATTGATGTGAGGTGGATCCAGAAAAAGGGGCTCTAGTTATATAATCCTGAAAAAATGATATTCAGTGCAAATAATGATGTATGATGTCAGGCTGCAGAACGTGAGATCTCGACAATGAATCAGAGTAGATAATCGTTATCTGGCATGAGCAATGAGACAAGTAAAAACTTCGAAATTCGCAAAGTCATTTCAAAAATTATTGGCAGTAGACAAGATATGCCTTTTGCAAGATGGCAAGACCTATTGTGGATATCTGTGTGTTATTCTAACCTCTATATAGGTTACTCTTTCCACTCGATCAATGTGTTAAGATGATTTCACATCGTCAGACAATTTATATAGATGCAAAAGAATCATTGCTGCTCATAAGTGTTAAGACGAGACGGGGCCTTGCGTGATGGTGAGACATACAACTCGCAGAAATGCGCTAATCCATCTTGCATATTGAGACTTGAATCATTATATTTTTTCATATCTGATGTGCTTCGAGGGAAAACTAGTTTTGTCTGAAGTATATAGTGATGTCAGGATAAACCGCAATATCCATTGACAAATCCTTAGTGAGGAGTAAAATCCATTGAACCGAGTATCCGGGAAAAAGCAAGAATATTTGAGTGGAAGGAACGGGGGGTCTTGTGTCTGATAGCACAGCTCGGCGTTAAAAAAACTGATACATAGATACAAATCACAGTTCTCGACGTATTCTTTGAAAATCTGGAATCATTCGAATTCAAGTAATACGAGGAATCTGATATGACAAACTGAATATGAACAGATACTATAGGAGATTTGATCATTCTGTAATCCAGCAGCGGAAATTTACATTTAGCTCACAAGCAGAAGGAAACCGCTACATAATAAGAGGAAGGGTCTTCATACATAGAATGGAGGTAAGCGGGTAGAGAAATGGAAGAGTTTGGCTATCATAGGTAAACAAGTATTTATCAGAGATTGAAAGCGGGCATTAGAGCAATCAGTGAATAGCTATGCGAGATATTCAAGTTAACATTGGACTTGATGATTGTTAACAGTGCGCAATTCATGATTGTATCTTTGCTTATATACGCATAGCTATTCATGATTGCTCTATGGCTTTAATTTGATAAAACTTGTTTAGTATAAAATGTAGAAGTTGATTTGTATCTCCTCTGTTGCTAGATATTGGCTTATAAATGATCAAATTCTATAGCTGTTCATGTTTTAATGCTCTTTATTTCGACATGATTTGAGTCAAACTTTATGAAAATCTTTGTATGCGTCCTGTATACCTGGGATTTCTCTCTCTATTAGTAAAATGTTCACATTATCAAAGAAAAAAAATGATTCAAGTAAAGATTTGTGATCGCTTTCTGGGTGTCACACCAGGCTGTTTTCCATTAGAGATCTTTTGCATTTTCATTTGACGATGTGAAAATCTAACATTGAAAAAAATTAATAATCACATAGATTCATGCCCTTCTTGCTAATCGACACTGTTTATGTTTTTAGGTGCAACAGATTTTTTCGTTTAGAGACTTTGGACCCAACATCATTTGTTGATATATAGAAATCTTGGTTTCTTGCCAAAATGTTTGAATTTTTTAAATCACCTGCAAATAAGGTTTCTAAGCAGAAATCAGTGGATCCTGGGTTTACAGTTTCTGTTCTAACCCTTTTGATTCAGATACTGAATCTGATAGCAAGCAAACTTTTAAGCCTGCGAGACGAACTGCTTCAGACCCTGTGCATAACCCCAAATTTCAATACGAACCCTTTTGATGACAATGATGATGGGAGAAGAGAGGCATCTTCTTCGTCATCCTCATACTCTGGTTCTGCAGTGGCAAGAGACAGATACAAGAATGATTTTCATGGCTCAGGAGGATTACAGAACCAGAGTGTGCAAGGACTGGAGAATTATGCTGTGTACAAGGCTGAGGAGACAACAAAGACGGTTAACAGCCGCCTGAAGATTGCAGAGGACATCAGAGAGGATGCTACAAGGAGCCTTGTCATGTTGCATCAGCAGGACGAGGAAATTACAAGGACCCACATGATCGCTGCTGATACAGAGAGGGATTTGAGTGAGGTAAGATCATTATATTCTTGCTCATGAGAAATGGATATTTTAGGCATCTACAATAGAATCAGGGATGAACTACATAGGAAAGAAAAAAAAAATTGTATGTAGTTCATCACTGGATTCTCTTATGTAGTAAAGCCTGCAGAATACAGGTACTATTTAAAGAAGCTTAACAATGAAGCTGGTACGCCTATTAAAGTGTTTAAGCTTTGTAAGGAATGCATATGAATTATAATGTTGGTTAAGAATCTTTCAGGTCCACTTATAGGGCTATGCCTTTCTTTTTTCTTTCAATAGAATCTTATTACTTAAAAAAAAAACTTTCAGTTCCACATAGCACACTATAAAAAGCTGAAGTATACTCAAAATTATTGTTTTATTAAGAGAATCTATTAGTTTTGCTGCTTAGGTGTCTTCAAAATCTGGCCAAGTTAGAATTGGTTTAGTTTAAAGCTGAGTTTCAACCTTTAGTTGCAGTCTGATAATCATTAAGACCCAAGTTTTTAAATTTCCTATCAAAATTAGTGTAATAATTACTCGCCCGTTACCTAAAAGTGGATTGCCATCCAGTTATGTCTCTCTTTCATGGGATTTTCTTCTTTCTTCTAGTAACCTTTTGCTTATTCCATTCTGCTGCTATTTTTTTTTTTCTTCTCAAGTGGCTCACATCTTTTTTGTAATGCCTTCTTAATATCAGGGCGAAAAGCTCTTAAATAACCTTGGCGGCATGTTCTTTAAGACTTGGAAGCCAAAGAAGACTCGGGAAATTGCGGGGCCTATAATAGTTTGTAGGCCTTGGTTCTGCTCAATGCAATGTTTGCATTGTGGGTCTTGCAAATATGACTATCTCTTTGGTAGTTATCATAATAATTTCACGTGCACGTAATATGTATGCATTGATCATGAAGTTATTCCATCTGCTACAATCGATTTATGTTTTTCTTTAATTATCATTGATGAACGGTCATCGCAGACAGAAGAGTGGACTATGCTCAATGACACACTTGCTTCTATACTAATGACCGTTTGTAACACATTGGCTGCTATGCTTTGCTACATATGCATGGGACATATTGATTAAACAGTGGAAGTTTGGTCGAGTCTTCGAACTAAGCGCAAAGGGAATCCTATGTTGGTCTTCTTCAGGTTAATCAGTACTTTAGAGATGCATTTGGACATGTATATTTTGGCTAAAAGGCTTGTTGTTTTAGCATTTGATTAGGATTTTGTGGAAAAGACTTTTGTCTTTGCCTAGGCGACTAGGCAAAAGTGATTCAGTGCATCTTTGTGCACGCCTGCTAAGAAATATGTTGAAATATTAACAAGTCGAGGGCTTTTAACAACAGCAATGGAGTACCTTAAATGCTTGTGCTCAGTGAATTGTCATCTAAACTTTTGATGTTAAGGGATTGTGTTGCACTCTACAGAACTTGGTATGTGCTTTTGGTAATATCTTTGATATATTGTCAGTATCTGGAGTTTTTGTCTGTTCGGCATGTTCTTCAATAATTTAACTCTGTATGTGCCCCCATTGTCATTGTTGCACAATAGTGACAAGTTTTTCTCGGCATAGTTTTTTCTGTTTATTGATTGAATGACTGCTCAACCATATTACAAGTTAGGCGTCAGGAGCAACATCCATGCGAAATAGGTTGGATTACTTTGGTACACTTGCCTAATTTCTGCCGAGAATAATTTTACCAAGAAGTAAAATTTTAGGGTATATACTCTCTGCTCATAGAAAATTATTTTGTGTCTTTTGGGGCTTGTATTTTCTTTTGCTGTCTACAATTAGCCATGTATAATCATATCTGGAAATCAGTAGAATCTCATTGTATGGATATTGAAATGAGATCAACAAACATCAATTAAGAGATCTGATTTTGTTTATTTATTATACTGGAAAATTTAATTCACTTGATATATAGAACAATTCAATTTCCCTAAAATCTTTCTAAGATGGATGACTTTTATAGTTATTCCAATATGTGGTTTCTGTTGATGACTATGTTTTATGCTTGATGCAGAAAAAGAAGCCAGGATTGTGTTTTGAAAACTCTCAAACACAAGGTGTAGAAGTAAATGGTGCTAATCAATCAAATTTTGGCTTGGTTGATGCTCCTTGATCATATCATCAGGTGCTTTAATCATGCATCTCTTTTCTATGTGATATAGCGGTTTTAGTTCCTATTTAATTGCTAATTTTGCTGCGTTGCTATGAGGGATTCTTATGTGTGTTTTTCGAATGATGTTTCATGCTTTGGAAACAACACCAGACAACTGCAGCCAAGTGTTCCTAGCAGTCCATATACATGGTGCAAATTTTTGGTGTCCTCCTTGTGGAGATTGGAGCTCCTACCCTGTATCAACCACGAATACATTCCTTCCATCCCAGACACCTTTCAAGGTACTTTTTGTTCTAGGGTTCATCCAGTACTATTAATTTGTATTTGGTGTTTGGTATGTAGAGCTTCTTAGTAACTCTAAAGACCTCTATAACATGTTTATTTTGTGCTAGATATAATATGACCTATTTTTCCTCTCTCTTCTAGCCAAAATTTCCCGCTCCTCCTGTTACCATTTAACCTGTTGTGAGGCCCTTTATGCCAACAACTAACTTCTCTGGTATTGAAAAATGCAGAGCTATCATATATTGAAATTTTGGCTTTCTGCATTAATTGGTTTTCACCCTATGTTCTACAATTATTATTCACTTTGTTGTTTTATGCTAATGTAGTTCCTGTTTGTGCTTACTTTGCCCCAGCCCACCAACAACCTATCATCACAAGAGTTTTCAATGAGACATTAGAAGACCGAAAGGTTCACCTGCAAATTCAGCGAAGAAGCAGTGAAATAGAAGATAATTCAAGGAAATTTGCTGCATTGTTTTGCAAAGCTCACAGTGGGGACATATCAAAAAATCCTGCTGATTAGCTTGCAGCTCTGCCAGGCTTTGGACAATGATCATTTAAGTAATGTTCTTCAAATCAATGACAAAGACAAGGCAACATATCTTCTTGTGCCAACGATCCTTCTTTAGTGTCTACAAGATTGGCTTCTTTGGATATCGGCTGTAGGAATTTGGTTCTCAACAATACCTTGACTGGCTTTCAATTTAATGCTATTTTTGGAAGCTATTAAGACGGAGATGGTTCTCGGAACATTGATGAACTATTGCTGATTGTTTTACAATACTTGATAGTATTGAGAGATGGTGTTATTCTTTTTTGCCTTTAATACTTAATATTTGACTGTTTAAAGTCTTTTTAGTGATCTCTTTTAAGCTGCTTTTTGTTGTCACCTGTTGGTTTTTTTTTTTTTTTTTTTGTGCCATTTAACTGCACGACCTTTGTGGATTTATCACTAATATGAACACAAAAACTTGAATAATGACATGATTTGCTCATTTGAATGTTATTTAAATGTTTAATGTTTGAATGCCATTTGCCATCTAGCAAAGCATCTTTTTCTTTTCTCTCTTTTTCTGTATTAGATGGGGTCTTTTTAAAGGCGTGGAGCCATTAGAGATACCTAGGAGCATACACTAAATTCATGTTACAGATGAGCTTCTATTTCATCAAAAATAATATTTAATGGGCATGGTGACTGTTAAATGGCAATTATTGACCAAAACATCTTAGCAATTAGAAAAAATGGAAAGAACATATACGGAGTATAAGAAATTCTTAAAAGATTTGGGGGGTTTTTAGACGATGTTTGGGATAAGAATTATGCCAAATGGGAGATCTTAAGTAATGCTTTTAAATCTGGGGCACAAGGAAGTAAGGTTATCGTAAGAACACGTGATTCTGAGGTTGCAAGAGTCATGCATGCTGGTGTAACTCATCGTATAATAGAGTTATCAAAAGGAGATTGTTGGTCACTATTTGCAAAATATGCATTCTATGATGGTAACTCTGATGCATATCTAGAACTAGAAACTATTGGAAGACAAATCGTTGAAAAGTGCAAAGGGCTACCTTTAGCAATCAAGACTCAACATTTCTCATATAATTGCCAAAGAATTCATATTAAGAAGTTTGAGGCCCTTCATAGGGCTAAGAGGTTGCACACTATTGTAGATTTAAATTTCTTTTCGGACTATAGGGTCAGCATGGCTGAAGCCTCATTTTTATCACCAATTATAAGATACCTGCGGGTGCTCATTCTATCTCATAGTGGGATTAAAAGGTTGTCAAACTCAATTGGTAAACTTATACATCTATGTTATTTGGACCTTTCTGGCAATGAGATTAAAAGGTTGCCTGATTCCTTGCGGTTCTCTGGGTTGGATGTAACAAACCCAACATACAGAGTACCCTCTACGACAACAAGAATCTCGGTGGCACGGGGGTGAGTATGAGGTGGATTTAGGCCATACGGTGCAACGTCTAAGCGAGCTAAGGATATGCCTAGTGTGTTGAGGCCGAATATTTGGTCCACGTTCAAGAGAGTCACATTTGATCCGAGTTGATTTGCAGTGTTTCTAGGAGTTGCACAATTTGTAAGTTTGTGCAATTTGCAAATATTGAATTTATCACGTTGTTGGTCTCTTGCTTCCTTGCCAAGAGATATGCACAAACTCATTAATTTACGTCATCTTGATATTACTGAAACTGACTGCGTGAAGAAGATGCCAAGACATCTAGGTAGACTAAAAGGTCTTCAGACGTTAGTTCTAAGTTTCGAGAATATGTTGAAGTGGGAGGAATGGTTTTCTTTTGACGTTCAAAATGAAGGTCGAGCTTTTCCTCAACTTAAACAGCTTAATATTAAAATCTGCCATAAGCTTAAAGAGTTTGGCATCACCAATTGGGGGAGTCTGTCGTCACTACCTGAAAGGATGATCACACTTAGCATAAGAGATTGTCCACAAATTGAGTCGTTTCCTGAAGGGAGCTTGCCTTCCAATTTGAATGAAATTTCCATCTTCAATTGTGATAAACTCTTCGCGAGCCGGATGGGGTGGGGTTTGTAAAAACTCACGTGTGTTAGAAGATTCACAATCGGTGACAATTCTGAAGACGTGGAGTCCTTTCCAGAGGAGGGGTTGCTGCCTGCCAGTCTTACTTATCTTCACATCATAGGCTTTCCAAATTTGAAATATTTGGACAAGAAGGGGCTTCAACACCTCTCTGCTTTTGAAGAATTGAGGATCTGGGAATGCCCTAAGCTCGAGTGCATGCCGGAAGACAGGCTGCCTGCCTCCCTTTCTACTCTAGGTATCGTTGATTGTCCTTTGTTGAAGAAAGAATGGAAAAGGAAAGAAGGAGAAGAATGGCGCAAGATTGCTCACGTGCCCAACAAATATATTGAGCAGAGAAGGAATTCTGTAATGCATATTCTAGTAAGAAAATGAACCAAAAGCGCCAAAAATCTGGGTTATGGGTAAGGGTACTTTTCTCTTTGTTAATTCTTCCTTAGACAAGAATACTTGATTTCTTTATTTTGTTTCAAGAGTTTCTTGTGGAAACAATTTGTTGACTTCTATCTAATATATGCTTATTTATCGGAGTTTTTTCTAAAAAATTTTGTTACTTCTTTTATTATTTTTTATTTTTCTGTGTTTATATCTAGGTACCAATCAGCTTACGGAAGCAAAGTCTTGAATTTCAGTTGAGAATTGCAAAGGAAATTAATAATTAACTGATTACATAGAGAAAAAAAATGAAATATTATATCCTAAGAAGTAGTTTAGGACTTGATATGTGCAATAGGAAGTTATATCTACAGCCACCTACCCTCGTCATTTTTCTGTAGTTGATTCTACTGCTTGTGAAATTTAAAATTCTAATAGCTCTTTTTATAACATTCTCTTTTATGCACCTCCTCTAAGAACTCTGAAATGGTGTAAACGTTCTGTTGGGATCTCTTTTTGCTTTGGTGGCAAACTCCTCTGCTGCAGGTGTTCCAATTGGTGGTTCAAAGGTGTATTGATTGGGCAGTGTCTCTTTACTGAAGACAATTTGTTCAGTCAATTCTATCCAGCTCAAATGGATTGATTTGGAATTGATTTTAAAAGTCTCCACTTTACTGTTAGGTACTTTCTCTCTTCAACCAGCTAATTTCTCTCTTTGTTGAGGATAGAATGCTTTGCCCAATTGTTTAGTCTTCCATTATTTTTGTTTGATAATTCTGTTTTAATTTGATGCCAGTTGTCTAATTCAATCCATCAAAAATAAAAATAAAAAAACGAATTAAAAGCCCAGAAGATTCCAAATCGGTTGGATTCTGAGTGGAGTTTGCCTTTGGAGCATGTAATCTAGAATGAAATACAAACTCCACTTGTGTGCTCATGGATTCAGTTGCTGATGGTCAACCGCTCATATTCACTTCTTCTCAGCTGATGCTCCCTTTTATTCTATGTCGGACTGGCTGAAGGGCAACTGATGCTTGTTGACATTTTGTGAAACATCAAAATAATAATTTTTGAAGTCATATTATTTTTAGAGCGACACAAGTGAAACATCAAAATGACATTTACTATTTTAAGTAATAGCCTTTATTAAGAATGTGATGAGTAAAATTGATTAGCCTTCAAATAGTTATTCCGATTGATAGCCATGAGGGAATGGCTATTCCTTTAACTGAGGGAATAACTATTTCTCTTAAATATAAGACGAATGACTATTCCCTCAAATGAAGAAATAAACATTCCTTCATAGCCATGAGAATTGCTATTACAAAACTAATTTATTATACTCACTTCATTCTTAATAAGGACTATTCTAAAAAACAGTCATTCCGCATACCAAACAAACCTTAGTATTACTCATCTCGTTACAACTTACATTAATTGTTACAACTTACATTAATTGATGAAGACTTTGACGTCCCACTTGCACAATAGAGAGACTTTGGGGTTCTTCTTCTTCCACAAAATAGGATAACAAATAATGCATGCATAGTTGTAACGACTCTTCACGTCCACTCGCACAATTTCCTTATTTCATAAACTTGGCCGACTAAATTGACTCAATCACCCACCTTCATTTCCTTTTATTTCTAATTCCAACATTGCAAAGAAGAAACCCATGGGTAGGGCCGTGTGGATCCATTACTTTTTTTGTTATTTCCTGAGCATGCAGCCTGTGAGGACATTGTCCGTTGGTTGTTTCTTATAATTACAACAAATCTTTGAAATCAAATCTCACAATATACTCTAACAATTCAGTCATCAACTTTAACCATAATTTTGCATAGATTATATTTTTAAGTTTTTACCTGTCACTTAATCTAAATAACCCCGTTAAGATATGAGTTTTATGGCTTCTTTTCCCTCTTTTTATCCTAGCCAAAATTTCCACCTGTTATCGACTGGTTTTTCAATTGTATATTAGTACTTGATTTTAGGCCTTAGGAAGTAGGGAAATCAGTCATTCTTGTCTGTGTGTTTTTTTTTTTTTTTTTTTTTTTTTAACTTTAAAACCCCATGCATTTTTTTAGTTTCATAAGTTCGTAACCCGAGTTTAGCTCCATTTTAAATCTGGGAGGTCTATAAAATTTTCTGTTAAATGACAAACAAAAATGGATATAAAAAGACTATTATACCCCTCTGATAATTTTTTATTTTATTTATATTGTTATTTTTATTGAGAGAGGCATAATGGTATTTTAAGACCTATTCCGGTTAGCTATTTGACGAAAAACTAACAGAGAACTCAATTCGATTATTGAATATATCAAATCAAAAATTAAAGTCTTAAAATAAAAAATAATAGAAATACATTATTAGGTCTGTCTCACACTTACCGGGAATGACTGCCTTGGCATAGCAAGTTGGCATTTTCACTTATGTCTTGATAAAACCATATTTTCTGCCCTCACACGGATGAGATTAACGTCCTCTTCGGAAATGAGAGGATCCATATTTCGTGGTCCGTTTTTATTTTTACAAATTTAATTATATAAATGTTGTCCTGCCAAAATTTCAAATGATGGGACAACTTATACATCTACAAGATATTATATACATTGTTAAATACAACAAAACAAAATATATATTATAAAATAGAGTGGATCTTATTCCTGCTCGATGACACCCCTCTCTCTCCAAAAGTGGAACTTCTCATAATTGTGTTTGACCAAAAACAAGGATGAAAATTTTACTTTGAAAACATAATAATGAGCTCAAGTAAGTCCATTTCTTGTTTTCAATAGGTAGATCAATCGGCCGGAGACCAGGCCTCATGAAGCGGAGGTTATTAGTTCGAATCTCCTTTTTCTTTTCGTCCCCTTGTGTGAACATGTCAAAAAAAATGAAAAGAAAAGTAAGTCCCTTTCTTAGTGTAGAAGGATTGCAAGAATCTGACCCTTAGATTAAGGTTTATGATCGCACAGTAAAGCGACATAAGGTTCATTGTAAGTTTATAAAAATGGGTGTCAAATAGACATCCTTATGAAAGTATAGTTATATGGGATTTATATTAGTGCACTATTTAGGGTATTGCATCATGTGTAATTTATTTTATTTGGGTCATTTATTTCAAATTGTCAGTCAGATCTTTACAAAAAAAAAAAGAAAAAAGGAGTGACTTTTAGATGGATATTATGGTGGCTGAACTACTTTCTTGGTGATGGGACTGTGTCATTTTTAGAGGTTGGTTAATAGAAAATTTTATACAAATCAATTTGTAAGAAATTTGTGTCTATACATTAATTCACGAAGACTTTGATGTTCCACTTACACATTAGAGAGACTTTGAGTTCTTTCATGAAATACAATAACACATAAATTGCTAAAAGAAGAACAAAAGAGTGACTTAGATGGTTGTTGTGGACCTATGGTGGCCGAATTACTCTATTGGTGATCACAGAACACATGTAACTTAGAAGCTAATTTGTAGAAAATTTATTACAATTAGTCTATAAGAAATTTGTGTCCATACATTAATTGATTGAGAGTTTGACGTCCCACTTTGCACAATAAATAGACCTCTTGGTTCTTTTTCTACAAAATACAATAACACACAAATTGCTGATAATGATTTTTCACTATCCTCTTGCACAAATAAATTTCGTTATCATAAACTTGGCCAACTGACTTGACTAAACCAACCACCTTCATTTCCTTTGATTTCTTCCAATATTGCAAAGAAGAAACAAAAGTCATTTTCAAAGCCCAAAATCCACCGTTTTCTTCTCCTAAATTTCATTTAAGATTCTCCTTAATTTCCTTTAAGTTTCTACTAATTATCACATGATGTCGGAACACCCCTAATTCTGCATGATGTCAATATGTTATTTTATTTTCTTATTTTCAAATTTCTATTTTCCTTTAACTTATATTTACTACGAGTATTACAGGTTTTGGAGTCACCAAACCACCCCTGTGGCTAAAGGGGGTATAGTTTGGCCATCGATTTTGATGGCCAATTTGAGGGTGTTAAAATATTGCTTAAATTTGTCTCTTCTTATAAATTTAAGCTTTTGTGATAAGTAGTGATTTAACATGGTATCAGAACTAGAGATCCTGAATTCGAACTATGTCTCCGTCATTCATCTTCCATTTCAATTAAATATTTTACTTATTGAGTCTCATTTATTAAAATGGAGTTTGAACCCCGTGAAGGAAGATGTTAAAGTATTAATTAAATAATTAAATTTACTTCATATAAGCTTAAACTTTTGAGATGACCAATTTGAAGATAACTGAGCCACCCTCTTGGCCAGCCCAATAGCCACCCAAGTCACCCTCATTTTTTTAAAAAAAAAAATTATTGTCACGATCTCATGAGCATGAACGGACTAAATAAAATGTATAACATCCCTTATAAAATAATAAAATAAAATGTATAACATCCGATCCAAAAACCTGAAAATTGCACCGAATCTCAATTTCACAAACACAACCGTAAGACATAAAGGTTTCAGTATTTTAAAAGAAGAGAGAGATGTAGTTGAAAAGTTTATGAACCTTGCTGTGTTCGAATGTACCTCCCACAATTGGATGACTCTTTGTTGATCCCTCTTAAATAAGATAAGCTGATTGAGTAGAAAAATGAAAAATGAAAAAAGATAAGCTGCTAATTAGTACATTAATTGACGAAGACTTTGACGTCCCACTTGCACAATAGAGAGAGTACTTTGGGTTCTTCTTCTTCCACGAAATACGATTAACACATAATGCGTGGTTGTAACGACTTTTCACGTCCACTTGCACAATTTCCTTATCTCATATTTATAAACTTGGCCGACTAAATTGACTCAATCACACACCTTCATTTCCTTTGATTTCTTCCAACATTGCAAAGAAGAAACACGTGGGTAGGGCCGTGTGGGCCCCAATTACTTATTTTGTTTTTTCATGAGCATCCACGCAGCCTGTAAGTCCCATTGCGAGTTGGCTGTTTCCTATTTATCTTCTTCGGTGTAAAAGCAAATCACACTTTGCAATCTGATTTTGCTCTACTCTTTGCAATCACCTTCTTTCGTTTCCTTTGATTTCCAAACAAGATAACATGGCTGAGACTGCACTTGCAGCTACAGGCATTGTTCTTTCTCCCTACCTCCAAGTGTTTTTTGAAAGAATGGCATCTCGCGAGTTCGATGACTTCTTTCAGCGACGAAAAGTCAACAACAGACTCTTAAGGAAGTTGAAGATAGCATTGCTGTCCGTGAATGCAGTGCTTGAAGATGCGGAGGACAGGCAATTTACAGAGACTAGTGTGAAAGAGTGGCTCCATGAGGTGAAAGATACTGTCTATGATGCAGAGGACATCTTGGACGAGATTGCTACCAAAGACTTGCAACAAAAGTTGGTTGCTGAATCTGGAACCATTGCAAGTAAGGTACGACAATCCATCTCTGCTTCTCTTTTTGATGTCAATAAGATGGAAGGAAAGATAAAAGATGTAGTTGAAAGATTAGAAGATCTAGCAAAACTAATCGGTGTTTTAGGTCTAAGAGCAGGTGTTGGAGGGAAGTCATTAGAAAGATTGCCCACGACTTCTTTGATTGAAGAATCTAACATTTGTGGTAGGGATGATGATAAGGAGAAGATAATTAACTCGTTGCTCTCAAATGATGCTAGTGGCAATGAGATAGGTGTGATTGCCATAGTCGGCATGGGAGGCATTGGCAAGACCACCCTTGCCCAGTTAGTGTATAACGATAACAGGGTGAAGGAGAACTTTTACTACAAAGTATGGGTTTGTGTTTCGGATCCATTTGAGGTGTTCATGGTAATGAAAACAATTCTGGAGGCAGTAACTTCAGCCCCTTGTAATATTAAGGATGAAGATCAGCTTCAAATTAAACTCAATGAGGCGTTGACTGGAAAGAAGTTCCTACTTGTTTTAGACGATGTTTGGGATACAAATCCTGCCAAATGGGAGGCCTTAAGTAATACTTTTAAATCTCAAGCACAAGAAAGTAGGGTCATCATAACAACACGTGATTTTGAGGTTGCAAGAGTCATGCACGCTAGTGCAACTCATTGTATAACTAAGTTATCAGAAAAAGATTGTTGGTCACTATTTACAAAATATGCATTCCACGATAGTAACTCTGATGCATATCCGAAACTCAAAGAAATAGGAACACAAATTGTTGAAAAGTGCAAAGGCCTTCCTTTAGCAATTAAGGCGATTGGGGCTCTCTTGTGGTCTAAATTAGATGTTGATGAATGGGATAAAGTATTGAGAAGTGAATTATGGGATTTACCAATTGAGGAGATAGGCATCCTTCCTGCACTAAGATTAAGTTATAAATATCTTTCGTCACATCTAAAGCGATGCTTTGCATACTGTTCCATATTCCCAAGGGACTATGCTTTCAAAAAAGATAAACTAGTCTTATTATGGATGGCAGAAGGTTTGTTGCCGCAACTCAAAAACAAAACAATGGAAGAAGTCGGTAATGATTACTTCGTTGCTCTTGTATCAAGATCATTATTCCAACGATCCAATTGCGATGAATATATAATGCATGATCTTGTTAGTGATTTGACAAAATTTATATCTAAACAATTCTCTTTAAGCCTTGCAGATGAATGTCCTCCTGAAAAAATTGTGAGCAACACTCGTCATTTATCTTTTCATAAGAATTTTAAGAGCTTTCAAGAGGCAAAGAGGTTGCACACTATCCTAGAATTAAATTTATTTTGGTACGGCATACACGGAACCCAATTTCCATTACTAATGACAAGATGCTTACGGGTGCTCATTCTATCTTATCATTGGAGCATAACTAAGTTGCCAGATTCAATTGGTAAATTTATACATCTACGTTATTTGGACGTTTCTTACACCAGGATTAAAAGGTTGCCGGATTCTATATGTAAGTTGTGCAATTTGCAAATATTAAATTTATCACGATGTGAGTTTCTTGCTGCCTTTCCAAGAGATATGCACAAACTCATTAATTTACGTCATCTTGATATTACTGGAACTTACTGGTTGAAGGAGATGCCAAGACATCTGGATAGACTAAAAGGTCTTCAGACGTTAACTAAATTTATCGTCGACAAACATAATGGATCTGGCATTGAAGTGCTATTGAAACTTACAAATTTTCGGTGGAAGGGATCGCTTTCTATTGTGGACCTCCAAAATTTTGAAACTCACACGGACATAAAGTACTTGAAGGATAGGAAGTACCTTGAAGAGTTGGAATTAAGTTGGAAAGATGATACCAATGCTTCAGAAAGTCATATAAGTGTACTTGATTGTCTCGAGCCCCATTCAAACTTGAAAAGACTCGATATCATAGGCTATGGTGGTAAAAGTTTTCCAAACTGGGTAAGACATCCCTCATTCTCTAATTTAGCATCTCTTCGTCTAGAAAACTGTAAATTTTGTTGTAGCCTGCCACAACTTGGGCAACTGCCCTCTCTGCAGAAGCTTAACATTGAAAACTGCCCTAAGCTTAAAGAGTTTGGCATCACCAATTGGGGGAGTCTGCCGTCACTACCTGAAAGGGCGATCACACTTTACATAAGCGATTGTCCACAAATTGAGTCGTTTTCTGAAGGGGGCTTGCCTTCCAATTTGAATGAAATTTCCATCATCGCTTGTGACAAACTCTTTGCGAGCCGGATGGGGTGGGGTTTGCAAAAACTCACGTGTGTTAGAAGATTCTCGATCTATGACAAATCTGAAGATGTGGAGTCCTTTCCAGAGGAGGGGTTGCTGCCTGCCAGTCTTACCTATCTTGACATCCGTGGCTTTCCAAATTTGAAATATTTGGACAAGAAGGGGCTTCAACACCTCACTGCTCTTGAAGAATTGCAGATCTCGTGGTGCCCTAAGCTCGAGTGCATGCCAGAAGACGGGCTGCCTGCCTCCCTTTCTACTCTACGTATCGAAGGATGTCGTTTGTTGGAGAAAGTGTGGGAAAGGAAAGAAGGAGAAGAATGGCGCAAGATTGCTCACGTCCCCAACAAAGAGATTAACAACATATGGAATGAATGAGCTAAGAGTCCAGCAAAAGTCTCCATTTTATTTTAGAGTCAGGTACTTTCCTTTTTCAGCCTTGCGAGCCGCTATCTCTGATGAGACAGAGTGCTTTGCCCTCTTGTTTATTCTTCCTTTTTTTATTTTCGTTTTGTAATTCTGTTCTGATCGAAGTCATTTGTCTAATTTAACCCATCCAAAATCAGAAAAAGAATTAAAAGCCCAAAAGAGTTCTAACCAGTAGGGTTTTAAGTTATTTGTCTAATTTCTAAGTGGTGTTT
>FXXK01000542.1:45864-59903 GCA_900184695.1 Betula pendula | reverse complement strand
AAAAACTAAAAGAAAGAAAACTAAAAGAAAGAAGGCAAATGCCTCGAACCAACGTAACATTTAAAATAGAGAATTGTACTTTGTAATTATGTATTTTAGATGATATTGCATGCTCTTAGGTGGGCTTTTTTTTATAAACCAAAAAAAAAAATTCTCCAAAAAAGCCCGTGATTCCTTTGTATAAGTTGTCTTACCCACACAATCAATATTAATTCAGGGACAGTGCTGGGGAGTGCCCCTGAGGCTCATGAAAGGGTCCAAAATAACATATAAAAACTAAAAGAAAGAAAACTAAAAGAAAGAAGGCAAATGCCTCGAACCAACGTAACTGGTCACATGGCTCGATTTCTACTTAAATCGACTCACGACTTTTCATAAACTTGTGGCAGAAATTTCTTATTCTTTTCCCCCTTCTGTTTCTGTAAGACGTACTTTTCTTTTTCTTTTAGAATTTATATAGACAGACTTTTGTTAGAAGATGTTGATAGGATATGTGAAATTTGGTTTGTGTTCGATTCGGTTTATATTCAACTTTGTATGATGATAGAAGTGTTACAGTTTAAATGGATTTTTTTTGATGTTTAGTCCATGTAGCGGAGGTTTGGGGTTTGATCCAGTTAAAGATCTTTTTTTATATCCGCTTCTATTTTAGGATTTTGTCATATTGTGATTGACGTTTCTTTATATTATTTCTTAAAAAAATAGTAAAATATTACTATAACTCGGTAAACATAACTCTAAGCGGTAAACTACGTAAAACTCTGTTTTTGTTATTGCTAATTTTGCATTTTATTTTTTTTGCTTCTCATGTGGGAAATCGGAAAATTTTTCGTAACAGATGTTAATGCTAAGATACTAATATATATTTAAGAAAGAAAATTATGCTCCCGTAGCATGGAAAGAAAATATGCATTGAAAAGTAAGCCATTGGGAAGTGAAATTGGTCAAAAGTTATAGTTGCAAGCCATTGGGAAGTAAAATTGTGGCAGAAATTTCTTATTCTTTTCTCCCCCCTCTGTTTTTATAAGACATACTTTTCTACTTGCTTTAAATGTTGAGTTTGGATTGCCTCGACTGAAAAATTTAATGGAGATTTCCTGTTGAAAAAAGACAAACTGCAGAGATAGGTTGATTGAAGAGAATTC
This sequence comes from Betula pendula, assembly GCA_900184695.1. Classification (NCBI taxonomy): domain Eukaryota; kingdom Viridiplantae; phylum Streptophyta; class Magnoliopsida; order Fagales; family Betulaceae; genus Betula; species Betula pendula. Next base: position 58,758 of record FXXK01000542.1, on the reverse strand, counting down.
TAGTTACTTCTTCAATGGAGACAATTTCTACCATTTATTTTTTCACAGAATACTTTCAAAGATTCATTTTACTTGAGCGAAGCCAAAGTAAAACTATACCTCTTCTATTTATAATCGTACGATTTTTCATCTCTTAATTCTTACTGATGCGGAATCTTTTGAACAACCACTCATTTATTATTATAACTGGTTATAATATGGGTTCACGTATGTGAAACCATACAACAATCTACGCCGCGTACCCAAAAATTAAGCTAAACAACAACCTTTCTTTGTTTGGCATATAAAATTTTCCCCCCTGTTTTTCTCACTTTCCAAACAGAAATGTCCAATGCATCTCCATTTCCAAGGTACCGCATAGGCTATGCTCTGTCCCCCAAGATTTTTCAACTTACATATGCAATCACAAGTAATCATATTTTTTTTGCCAATGAAATTTGACAATCCAGTTATATTCCGGCAACCCGATCTTTTTTTTTTTTTATTAAAAAATATTTTTTTTTTTGAACAAAACTTTCTTCACTTTTCACGCACAAAAATTCAAAGTTTATAATATTTTCATTCGGCTCTTTACTTTTATTCTTAAAATAGGGCGTAAAATAAGTTTTTCCTACTTTAGAGAGTCACTTTTTTTAAACATCTACATCCGACTCCTTAAACTAAGGATTCACTTTGACTTTTTCATTTAAATATTAATATTTTAAGAATTTTTTTATTCTTTCTCCAATAAATAAAATTGGAAAAATCAAAAAGTTGGATAGAAAAATTAATATTTTATTATAAAAAAAAAAGAGTAGAGAGTGAAATGGCTCCCTACTAGTAGAAAGCCTTTTCATGCACCCTACTTTTTTTTTTCAAATTAGGGAGCCGGATTGGAGCAATAAATGGTTCAAAATTTATTTTAGCTTTTTAAAGTAAAAAAATTTCTACAGTAAAAAGCCGAATGAAAATACTCTTATTTCACTTTTATGTCATATAAATCAATTATTTTCTTTTTCGGCTCCAAAAAAGGTTTCTGAACACCCCGTGATACCTCGTCATATAAAAGTTAAGTCTTACCCATATCTAGGACAGTGCCGGGGAGTGCCCCTGAGCCTCATGAAAGGTCCAAAATAACATATAAAAACAAAAAGAAAGAAGGCAAATGCCTTGAACCAAATCGTAGTAGGTGGTCACTAATGTTACAATATGTTTTGGACAACGGTATTTCAGTATGCTCTTCAAATTTAGATACAGCTCTTTATAATTCATAAACTTGATTTAGGTTGCAAAACTCAAGACAATAAGTTGTAGTTGTTTTTTCTTTTTTCTGCCTGGTTCAATTACTACTTACGACTAGAGAGAGGGATGAGTAAACCTTCATCATTCGCTTTAATTACTTTTGGTTCAGTAAAGCGAATGATGAAGACAATGCTGAATGTGAGATTGAATTAAAGACGGCACATATTCCTTGTAGTATCTTGAGTGCTGGATTGAGAACTTTTTTACATGACTTGGAGTGATGATCCTTTCTTTTATGTGCACAGGCATGCTTCTCAAGATTGTAGCTAGCTGCAAGAATTTGGTTCTTCATACTAGCCCGATTGGCTTAGTGGAGATATTTCTTAGGACATTGAACGATTGTCTTAATAATTGTTAGAATATGTTATGGGATTCGATTATAATTGATTGTAATATTCAATAATCGGATTTGATTGCATTCAAATCTGATTTGATTTGATCTCTTACCTTTTAGGTAATCAAATTTGATACAATCGAATCTGATACTATCATCATACTTGTATAATTCTCCTATAAATAGGAGCTTTTCTGTATTATAAACAATATCAAGTGAATAAGAGCAAAATGTAGCCCTTAGGGCTTTATCCCGTGGATGTAGGTAATAGACTGAACCACGTAAAACTTCTTGTTTCTATTCTTTTGAGGAATGTTAGGCTTACAAAATTTCAAAAAAAAAGACTCTTACAAAGTGATGTGGCACAACATGATTGAGAATGAGATGAGTCTAAATTTTGAGAAATCCAATCATGTTGTGGAACATCACTTTGTAAGAATTTTTTTGTAGATACTTTTGTAACCATAACATTTCTCTTTTCTTTAATTCCACTATTCCCTTTATTTTTCCATTTGATTGTGTCAATTTTTTTTTTGGGCCATTCAATTATGCCGCCCTTGTGGTTTTATCATTAATACGAAAGCAAAAGTTTGTAGTATAACATGATCATTAAGGACGAGTACCATTTGAATGTCAGCTTATGTGTTCATATGATATGTCCTTTATTGGTATTCTCAACTCTGCATGGTCTACGCAAAACCTGTTTGCTTTTTTTTTTTTTCTTTTTTTTTTTTTTCATTTTGCTGGCGCAGTAGCCCTCCAAAATTTTCAGAAATTCCTCTAAATCTCATGCTTTTTTATGAAAGCTATGGGATACAAATGAGCCGGTAGCCAAATTAGCTCTGAGATTTGGAGGATCCAACTGGACTAAGACACTCATCCTAAAAAACGAAACATGGAGGCGTGATGTACTAAATGTAATCTATAAAATTGGGTTGATTTACTATGACAATATGTGTTACCTTAATTCAATCACAACCGTTCTGTCTTAATTAGTCAGTAGCTTGGGGTCACTATGACTGAAGGCTTGAATCAAAAAATCTGTAGAATTTTTTTTAATAGAAATTCAACACGACAGTACTAATCCTTACGAAAAAAAATTGAACTTATATGGAGGACTAGATATAGAGAGAAATTGGGACAGCCATTTTTTCACATATTACTCTTTCTTTCTTTTCTCTTTTTAGTCCATTATTGCTTTCAACAATTAATATCATAAAATCCCATGAAAAAAACAGCCCCTGTTATTTTTCTATATTTGATTCCGTTTCCTATGAAATTTAGTATTTTACCATCTCTTTTTATAATTATTTTTTGAAAAAAGGAAAAGAAAGAAAAAAAAGGGAAGAGAAAGAAAAAAAATTCCCCCTTTTTTTTATATACTCCAGAAATTAATTATTTTTTATAGATTTTATAAATACGTAACCAAATTGTTTTTGAATTGCCAAACTAATTTAAATTTTTTTTCCAATGACTTTGTTTAGAAGATGTTGAATAGGAGATTTTCTCGAAGTATAATTTTGGTTTGTGTTCGGAATTTTCCGGCTTTCCCCCCAAAATTTTTAAATATTTTTATCAACATTTGAAAATCATGATGATAGGAAAGAAAAAAAAATAGTTAGAACAAAAGAAAATTTTATTTAATTTTAGGAAATATTCCCCTCATTAATTTGATGTTTTATGGTGCTCTCCATTGTAGTTTTTTTCCCGCGCCCAAATTAGGTTTGGTATAAGGAGGTTTTAGATTCCAGAATAAATAAAAAAGAATCTTTTATTTTATATCCTTTCGGAAGTTTCCATATCTAAAAATATTTAATGAAGAAAATTCTCCTCTGCTCATTTAAGGGGGGGAATTAAATGTGATTTTTTTGTATCTGTAAAGTGTCTCCCTCTCTATTAACCTTCTTATAAAAATTTCTTAAAAAATTTTATTTATGTAATTGAGGGGGAGAGTTTCCACCTCCTACTAGGGGGGAGCGGGGGACCCAAGGGAAAAGGGTTTAAAGGTTTTTTTGGGCGGGTGAGAGAGAGGAAAGGGACAAAGAATAAAATAAAATTTTTAAAAAAAAAAATAATTTAAAAAAAATTTAATTTTAAAATCTCAATTTTTCCTACACACACAGTTTCCGCTAGCATATTATCTAGTATTATATTAACTTGTTTTTTGTTTTTGCTATATTTTGCCGAGGGGTGTTGAGAGAGGTGTTGTAAATAATTGTGTCAAATAATCTCATGTTTTTTAACTTTGTTGGGATATTCTGTATAAAATATTTTTCGTATAACTATGATGTTTAATTGCTATAGTTTATAAATAATCTTTTAATTATATTTTCCATTTTTTTTATGGGGGGGGGTTTTTTTTTTTTATATTAAGAATAGAAAAAATTATTTGTTCTCTTCCCGTTAAAAGCATTGGAATATGAAATAATTTGTCATTTTGATAAATTTGTTATATCAAAAAAAGCCTTGTGGGAAAAATAGTTTTGAGGGAGAGGCTGGAAAATCTACACAAGATATATTTATATGTTTTTGTTCATAGCATATTGGGTTAAGGAAAGATAAAAATTAATTTTTCGTCCTTGATTATAATTTTTTTCTATATAAAAATACCCTTTTTTTCTCCCCTCCTCTCTGTTCATTATATAGCACTTGTACTTTTCTATACTTTTTGCTTATTTAACAAAAAATGATTGGATTTAGAGTAACTATAAAAGCCTTATCGGATACTTGGGGTTTCAAAAAAAAAAAAAAAAAAAATTTTTAGGGGAGAAATTTTTATTTTATGTAATTTTTCTCCTGTTCTGATTATTAAAAAGACATTTTAGGAGAAAAATTTTTAAAGCAAAAGAGAATATTTTTTAAAAAGTGTGGTGGGTCGCATGTTTGTAGAGGGAGAAATCTTTATGTGGACATATTCTTTCAATTTGGAAGGGGGACATATATTTTTTTCTATCATTTTATTTTTGGGGTTCTACGCCTATTCTTAATATCCTATATATGATTTTTCTATTTTATCTTATGTAGCGTTTTTTTTTTAAGCTCATATAAGTATTTATACATTATTTAAAATCCAATTTTGATACATTCTCCCACTATTATAATATTGGAAAAAATCGTAACGATATAATATTTCATCTCCTCTTTATTAATCTTTAATAGATTCGTGATATTCTTTTTGTACACACTTTAATAAAATTATTTTTAATTTTATCCACTTAATTAACAATGGATATATAAATTTTTTAGTAGAGTATCACATTTTGTATTAACGGTGGGGGGAGAGGATTCCATTTAACTATTATGAGGCTTTATATTACATATGGGGGGTTTTTTTCTGTATTTTTGTTTACAACAAAAGCGTACCAAAATGGGGTTTTTTTTTTTAATTTGGGTTGTTTAAAAAATTTTATTAATTTTTTTAATTAATTTTTTTGTTTTTTTTTTTTTTATTTTAAACTAAAAAATTTTTCAATATATAAATTTACAAGCTAAACAATTTAAGACAACTCTTTTGTGTGTGTGTCTGTTGTGTGTGGTGGTCAGTGTATTATTTTTTTTTATTTTTTTTTTCACAACCCTCGTTTGTCTCTCTCTCTCTCCACACTTTCCCACACCAACCACGCCCCAAATGAAATCCAAGTGCTCTCATTTTTTCCTAAGGTATATTTACGAAAATCCGCCATAGCGCTATATTTTTGCGCATCTGAATACCATGCGGGGGGAAAAAAACAAAAATATTATGATTTTTATTCAATCTCTCCCATTAAATGCAAGTCCTATAATTGAAGGAGGTTTTTCATATTTTTTTGTGCAATAGAAATAAATATATGAACAAATACAGCTTCCATAATGTTTTTTTTTTTTTTTTCTTTGGCAACTCCATAGACGAAAAAATCATATATATAAATTATTATTATATATAGTAAAAAAAACTATTTATATTTATAATTTTATGAACAAAAACTTCTCCTTCACTCCTATTCACGCAAATATATTTAAATTTCAATATAAGTTTAAATTATATTATTTTTTTCATCCTCAGAGAAAAAATTTATTCTCATATTTTTATACTTTCCTTCTACTCTCCCTATAAAAAATATGGGTTCGTATAATTAATTTAAAGCTAAATATTATACCTTTACTTTTTTTTTTTTTAGTAGAGGGGGTGTGAACACAAGATTATTCTCTTTTTAATATACATTTTACAAAGATCAAACGAATTAAAAAAAAAACATACCTTTCTTATATATATATATAATTATTAGTGTATTTTGTGGGGCCCAAAAAAACAACACATATTAGTCTTTTTTTTTCAAAATTTTAATTAAATATTTGGGGGGGGGTGGAGAGTAAATAATTTGTAACCACAGCAAATCCTAATATTATATATATTTCTTCCTCTTCAATATATTTTATAAAACAAAAATACAAAATTGGGTATTTAAATCAAAAGTTGATAGAAAACCCTTTAATTTATTTTAAAATAAACAAACAATTTTTTTATTTTACATCCAATTACCCCCCATATAAATGCCAAAGAAAAGATCAGAAAAATGAGTGAAAATGGCTTTTTCCTAAAAATTCTTTAGTTAGTTTTTATAAGCTTTTCATTAAAAGTTCTTCTAACATAATCTCTCCTAATATATCTTTTCTCAATATTTAGGTTTTTTTGATTGCCGGTATGGCCCGCCCAACTAATTATTTGGTTTTAATAAAATATATATTTTATATTATTTTTCACGCTTATATTTATAAGAAAAAATATTTATTATTTCTACTCAGTAATAAATTTGCGATATATGATTTTCTTCTTATTTCATCTTGTGTGTTATAAAAATAAAAAAGCCCTCACCTCATATATAAAAAAATTTAAAAATTTCATATTATTTTATTTTATCGCTGTTTGGCTCCGGCCTCAAAAAATGGGTTTCATAGCAACACTTCCGGTGGGATAGTTTAAAACAAAATTTATTGGTTTTTTTTTTTTCTGGTTATTAAAATCGTCATATAAAATTTTAACTTAAAAAAGAAAAATTTTTAAAAAAATATTTTAAGTAATTATTAACGCTCTTAACTTTATTATATATTCTTTAGTTGGGAGGTATTGTGCTTGGTGGAAGGCCTGAGTCTATACTATAAAGGTCAATAAAAAATACATATAAATTATTTTTATGGGGAAAGGGAAAAAAAAAGTTAAAAAAATAACAAAGGGTTTTTTCCCCACCCGGCCGCCAACGCGGCCAAACGCTCTGACCCCCCCCCCCCATCAAAGATATTGTATGTGTGGTTATGACTAAAATTGCCTAAAATAACCTCTATTATATCGTTTTGTTGCGAACAAAGGGGAAAAAACAAGGATAAAAATAAATTCAGTAATAGACTTCTTGCAAAAAATTTAAAGAGTATTATTTTCTAGCTTTCCTTTTAATATTATTCATACCCATCAAAATAGAATATAAAGAGGGCAAATACATCAAAGACAAATAGTTTCCTATAAGATAAAAGGGTGTTTTTTTTTCTTAAATTTTATAGCGGTGAAGATATCAAAAAAAAAGTACTACTATATCCCAGAAAATAAAGATGAGAACAAACTTTTTGTTGTATTGTTAGTTATAAAAAACTTGGCATGACTTATTTTTTTTAAAATTTTTCCAAAAAAAAAACGTCTTTTTAATAATAACTTTTTCTTTTTAATAGGTTTGTTATATATATAAAAAAGCGATATGAGTGAAAAAAAGACCTGATAGAAATACATGTGAGAAGAAATTTTGATAGATAAAAAGAGCGGACAATATCCTTTTTTTTGTGGAGGTGGGGAGGAGTGGCTGGTGGAGGTTGCTTTTTTTGGTTTTTGGAAAGAACATATTTTTTACACGCATAAAATTTGAGAAGTAGAATAGATACTAATATCATAATAATATATTTTGTGCAGATGGAAAGCTTCTTCATATGATTTGTTTTAGACCTACGCTGCAAAGTAATCTCTCGGTTATCTTCCATATATACTTTAGCCGAAATAATTGCGGTGGTGGAGGGAAAAAGAATAAAATATTCAATTAGAAGACTTTTTTTTTTGAAAAAGAATATAGTTCCCCCTTTAAAAAAACTTTTCCCAATAAAAAAAACCAAAAAAAAATTTCCCAAAATTTTTTTAAATTTTTTAAACCTTTATAAATAAAATTTTAAAAAACTTCCCTTAAAATTTTAAATTTTTCCCTAAAAATTTCGGGAATTTTTTTTTTGAAAAAAAAAAAAATTTTTCCCTTTCCCTATTGGGGAAAAAAAATAATTAAAATAAAAATTTTTCTTTAAAATTAAATGTGCCCAATTTTGGTTTTAATTTTGGGTTAAATAATTGGTTTTTTAAAAATTTGTAAAAATTATGTAACTTAAGAAAAAAAAAAAAATTCCTAAATTTTATAAATTTTTTTTATTATGTTACTAATTAAAAATTTTGGGGAAAAAGGCCCCGTTATTTTTTGGGGGGTCGGGGTTTCCCCAGCCCCCCCAAAAAAAAAAAAATTTTTTTAAAAGAATCAAACCTTTTCCAAAAAAAAAAAAGGTAATAAAAAAAAAATTATTATAAAAAAAAGTAAGGTTTTTATTTGAAAAAAAAAATTTTTTTAAAAAAAAAAATTTTTCCCCCCAAAGGGGGTTTTTTCCAAATAAAAAAAGAATAAAATTTTTAAAATTCACCCTTTTTATACAATTTTTAAAATAATTTTTAAAAAAAAAAAAAATAATTAAATTCCCTTATTTTTTTTAATTTTGAAAAAAAAAACCCTTTTCCTCCTTTTTGGGGAAATTTTTTTTTTAAAAAAAGGAAAAAAAAAATCTTTCGGCCAAAAAAATAAACATTTTTTATGGGAAAAAAAGTGTTTTAAAAAAAAAAACCCCCAAAAAACCTTTAAAAAAAAAAACGTTTTTTTTTGGGCCCCCTTTTGAAAATTTGGGAAAGGAATTTTTTATGTTTTTTTTTTTTTTTTAGTTTTTTGGGGGGGGGCTCCCCTTAAATTTAACAAAATTTTAATTTTCAAACTTTTTTCCTCCCCCCAAAAAATTTCCCCGGCCCCCCTAAGGAAAAAAAAAAGGAAAAGGGAAAAAAGCCCACGGGGGGTTTAATGGGAAGTTGTTGTTATGTATTTGTTTTTAGGTTTGTGTGTATTTTCGATTTATTAATTTTTGATTGTTATATTGGGAGGTGGTGGGAGGTTTAGATTCCCCGGCCCTTTCGCCCTAATGCATTCTCAAATCTTGCCCCTTATAGAATTAATAATAATGAATCTCTTACCTTTTAGGTAAAAAAATTCAAATTCTGATAACAAATAACCCTAATCGATTATCTTATTCTAATTTCATTTACTCTTGTATATATTCTCCTAATTTATAAATTAAAAATAACTTTTTTTTTTTCCCCATTGGGCTTTAAAAATTAAATTGGTATGTCTTTTTGTTATTTTATATTAATTCAATTATCATTAGTGATAAGAGCAAATTTTGTTATTTTTGTTTCCTATATGTGGCTTTTATTCCCTGTTGGATTGTAGGTTAATTAGATTCTGATTTTACTCACGTTATTATTATACTCTTTGTTCTCTTTATTTTAAAGGGCTCCTCCTTGCACCGCGAAATGTATAAGTGTCCTACAAAAAAATAGTTTTTACTAAAAAAAAAGTACTCTTATCGAAGTGGAGGGTAGTGAGCCAACATAGATTACCCCCCGGGGTTTTTTGATGAATTTGGGGGAATGGCACCCTCGGTCTATTTTTATATTTTTGAGAAGTCCAATCATGTTGTGGAAGCATTCACTTTGGTAGATGAATTTTTTTGGTAGAGGTCTTTTGTAAAGCCATAACATTCTCTTGTCTCTCTCTCTGAGGAATTCCCACTCTCCTTTTTGGGCGCTCTCTCATTCCCCTTATCTATTTGACCTGCGTTGATCAAAATTTTTTTTATTTATGGAGGCCAATTTCCTCCACAATTTATGCAGTCTACGCTTGTTATTTTCCCCCCCCGGCTTTTTTCCTCTTCCGCGCATATGTGGATTTTATTTATCATTAATTTACTGCGACCAAGCAATATGTTTGATTTAATTATATTTAAAAAAGAGATAAAAGCCGCCGGATTGTGCAAGTGAAATAAGACCGAGTTATCTTATTTTTGATATGAATCATGCCCGGAAGGGGCTTCATTGTTTTCATATTTGATATTTTTGTTGCTTGTTGATTGGGTATGTTTTTTCCCGGTAAAACCCCCCAAAAAAAACTCTACAGCTCTAATTTAATAAATGCAATGGTCTACGCAAAAACCATGGTTTGTGCTTTTTTTCTTTTTCTTTTTTTCTTTAATCTTCTTTTTTTTTCTATTTTTGTTGGGCAGTATGTCCCTTCAAATTCAGATTATATCCTTCCTCTCTCTATATTTTCTATTGCTTTTTTTATGAAAGCTATTGGGATTTACAAATCCTGCCCGCCTCGTGTTTAGTCTCTATATTTTATATGCGTCGTGGAGTCCACTTTCTGCGAGCGCTTATTCCACATTGGGGGGGGGGGGGGTTTTTTGTGGTGTGATGCTTTCTATTTCTGTCGCGCGAGGGGAGGGGGAGAGGGGGGAAACCCCATTTCTCTAACTCTGGATCTTCCATAATCTATTGCATACTCTCTTAGGGTTTTTTCTATTAAAAACGAATACTGGAGGCGTGTTGTACTTAATATTATGTATTTCTTATTTATATAATTATTTTGTGGTCCGCTATTTACTCCTCCTCGAACTTACACTTTTTATTGTGCCTCCTTTTCCTTTGGGCCCCAAGAAGACAAAAGTGGTGGGGGAGAGAGGAGGGTTGGATATTTCTGGACAAAGCCGTGGAAAAAATCTAGTCGCGGTGTCCACCCCTTCAACAGCTCCGTATGTCTTGGTCACTATGACTTCGAAGGCTGCCCCCTCAAACAAATAAATGTAGAGTTTTTTTTTTTTAATATGAATAAATTGCGAGGCCGCGAGGTGCCAAAATAAGTTATTTTTGTTATTACCCCCCTCTGCCATGGCGTGTCTCCCTCGCCCCCTGGATGCGCGGAGTCAGACCACTCCCCATTCTCCCCCGACCCGGAGAGAAGCTCTGGGGCGCAGGCCCTTGCGCTTTTTTTTTTCGCGGGATCTTATTATTTTATTTCTTCTTTTCTTTGAACAATCGCGTGGTGGGGTGGCCTGGAGCCTCCCATTATTGCTTTCAGATTATTCCACATAATTTTATTTTCATTTATATTATTTGCCAGTGGGAGCCACACCCACCCCACCGCCCTGCTCCTCTCCATAATATCTGAGGTGAGTTGGAAAATTGGTGGAGGTGTTCCTCGGTCTCCTCGCACCTTTGGGGGTTATATATTGGGTGGGGTGTGACGCCCCCATCGTCGGTGTTATAATTATGTTGTGGTGTTTGAAATACTTTCTATATTATTGTATTGTTTGTGCCGGGGTATTTATAAAAGAGGGTGGTGGAGTGGTTTTTGAGGGTGTGGGGTGAGTGAGAGTGGAGGGGGGTATTTCCGAATGTTTTAAGGTAGGGTGGGTAATTTTATTTTAATATTATATATGGGAATTGGGGGGGGTCCCCCCCATCCCCAAAAAATTTTTATTTCCCCCCTAACCCCCTCTTTATAAATTTTTTAACTTTTAGAGAAAATTATTTGAATGCCCCTCCCTTTTATTAGCAGGATTCCGCGGGAGCTCCCCTAATTATTTAGTTAGATATATTATTTTTGATATGTGAGACGTCTGTGCGCCGCGTGCGAGGTGTAAGATATTCTTTGCATCTGAGAGAGAGCGGTCTTTCATTAATTTCCTTTTTATGCTCTCGTGTCAGACTCCTCCAGTTCATTTTAATCATGCCCATTTTCTCCCATCGTCTACCATTTTCCTTCCCTCGCCTGGCTCCTACCCCATTCTGACTCGCTTGGGGTGGAGGGCGCAGCGATGAATTACATATAAAAAACAATATAAAAAATTCTTTAATCCCTTTTTAGTTCTCGGCCGGTGCCCCTAACCTCTGACAAATCAAAAAACTCATTTTATTGTCTTCCTTCCAAATTTTTTCAGCTCTTCCATCCATTCTTCTCTTCTCTCTCCTCCCTCTCCACGCTCGCCAGTGCGCGGGTGGGGCCGTCGCGCCACTCCCTCCCACGAAATGCGACGCCTACCGTCACAAAAAGGGGACGGCGCCCACGAAGCAATCGGCTGCAATTCGAACAAAAAACACGTCGTTTCTCTTTTCTCTTGTTCCGATTGGTCTATTAGCCATTATACGCGATACGGAATCCTACTCGGCGATTTGGCGCGCGGCCGAGAGACGGTCATGCCCGCACGCCCCCCCATCCAATCAGACGCGATGAACTGTTGCGCTGTCTGCTGTTCCGCCAGTTCGTGATACTAGTCGCTGGCCGCCGCTCCGCCGCCCGCGCGTGGTGTCTCCCTCCGCTCCTCCCTTTGGCTCAGATCCGGTGTCTTTCCGACTGGCGAGGTCGCTTCTTTCTTGTGTCCTGGGCGCGCGCGCTTCCTTCTCCTCCTAGACGCGCCCGACAGCCTTATTTGGGTGCGGTCGGGCCCGCTATGGGGTTGGCGCGCACGGGGGAAGACGGAGCACACGAGCAGGAAAGAGAGCGCGCGCGACGAGAAGGAGGCGCGGGCCGGGGCGCGGGTTTTCACTGGAGAGGGTCGTCGGTCGCGTTCGGTGTATGAATATTTTCCCGCGACCCTTCCCATACCCCCTGCTTACTTTTTGGGTCTGCTGGGCTTTGAAGTAGTTGGTGGGTGTATCTTGTGGTTGGTGTGAGATCTATTTGTAAGATTGAAGTTTTTTTTTTTTTCTTATTCTTGTAGAATGAAGTTTATTTGTATATTTTTTTGATGAGATTTATCACGAAATAAAGCTTGAATCAGAAGAACTTTGGGTTTATGTGAATATTATGCTTATTAGGTTGTATTGGAAATTCAAGCAATATGGTGTTTTGGCCTTTGCAATAGTTTTGTTTTGATTCTTTGTGACTTCGGATTGGGCGAAGCCGCCGGTGCGTGGTGATGGGCGGAGCCGCAGAGGAGGAAGAACGTGTGTGGGGTGGGGGAGAGAAAGAGCAGTGTGTGGGGGAAGAAGAAAGTGGGTGAAGTGAATAAAAAAAAAAAACACACGACGCATGGACTTCTTTTAGATTTTTTTTTTTTTTTTAAGGGCTGTTTAACCCAGGTTGGGTTAACCAGCAGGTTGGTGGCATGGATTTCATCCATGT
>FXXK01000542.1:20917-38551 GCA_900184695.1 Betula pendula | reverse complement strand
TTATCAAAAAAATATCAAAAAAATGTTAATGCACGCCAAAACCAGCAAAAAAAATAAAAATAACTCAATTTTTTTTAATAAAACATAAATATATTTATAAACTCAAAAAAAAAAACCTTGGGGTAGCCGAACGACCCCAAGGTTAAAAAAGTGACATATGGCTCCCTCCAACTACCAAACTTTAAAATATTAGCCCCTCTGTTAAGTTTTTGTATTTTTTGACGAATGTCAGTCACATGCGTCACATGTGACTTCTAACCACCTAAACTCTCAAAAATGTCCATAGGGTAAAGTATTAATAATAATAATAATAATAATAATAATTAAAAAAAAATGGAGATGATTCGACCACCCTAAAATGGCCAAATGGGATTACCAAAATCACTCTTAAATGGTTTGAGCCACTCCCATTTGGCCTAACTGGAGATGAAAAACCACCCCCACAACTTATGGAATAATTTGGCCACCCCAAAATGGCCAAATATTGGGGGTGGCCAAAACCATCATTCAATGATTTGGGCGGAGCCACCCCCATTTGGCTAAACTTTGTTGTCACTTGTCATAAATGGGGTAGGTTAGCGAGGGCCACCACGGAATAATACGCCGGACAAGGAGCAATATTTAACAGAATAATAGGAGTAAATGCCTGCAAGCTTACAGCAACTACATAAAATAAAATGGCTCTCTACTTTGAAAAATAAAATAAAGAGTATGAAATGGCTTCCTACTCTTATTTTTTTATAATAAAATATTAATTTCTCTCTCCAATTTTTTTATTTTTCTAATTTTATTTATTGGAGAAAGAATAAAAAAATTCTTAAAATATTAATATTTAAATGAAAAAGTCAAAGTGGATCTCTAGTTTAAGGAGCCGGATGTAGGTATTTAGAAAAAGTGGCTCTTTAAAGTAAAAAAAAAAAACTGATTTTACTCTATATTTCAAGAATAAAAGTAAATAGTCAAATGAGAATGCTCTAAAATTTTATAAGTATTTTAAAAGAAGAGAGACGTGCAGTTGAAAAATTCATGAACAGTAAAGCCTTGCCGTGTTCCAATATTAATACCTCCCACAATTGTTCCTCTTAAATAAGATAAGGTGATTAATACATCAATTGATGAAGATTTTGACGTCCAACTTGCACAATAGATAGACTTAATTTGGACTCTTCTTCTTCCACGAAATACGGTAACACATAATGCGTGGTGGTCACCATTTTTCACGTCCACTTGCTCAATCTCCTTATTTCATAAACTTTATTGGCCGACTAATGAGGCTCGTGAAAGTGTCCAAAATAACATATAAAAACTAAAAGAAAGAAGGCAAATGCCTCGAACCAACATAACTGGTCACATGGCTCGATCTCTACTCAAATCGATCGACTCACGACTTTTCATAAACTTGGCCGACTAATTTTGAGTCAATCACATGTAGACCTTCATTTTCTTCGATTTATTCCAACATTGCAAAGAAGAAACGCGTGGGTAGGGCCGTGTGGGTCCCATTACTTCTTTTGTTTTTTCATGAGCATGCACGCAGCCTGTGAGTCCCATTGCGTGTTGGCTGTTTCCTATGTATCTTCTTCTGTGTAAAAGCAAAACACACCTTACACAAGAAATCTTACCATGATTATTAGTTATCACTTTGCTAATGTTTAATAGTTATCACTTTCAAAGGAGATTGAATTATGGCATGTTTAATTTTTAAGCTATTTTTATATAATTTCTTACCATGATTATTGACATCATGTATTATCTCCTAGTTAGAAGAGCTCAAAGAGGGTGACTAGCTAGTAGATGATATTTTAGATTTGAGAAATGTCATTTTGTATTCTGTCATTTATCTTTTTTAAAAATTAATCATTGGATTTATAAGATTCACATGGGTGAAGGTGTGGGTCCTACAGATCCAATGGTTGATTTAAAAAATAGATAGATAGGAGAATATAAAATAGCAAGTTTTTAGTTTCTCAAATAAGAAGCACATCCAATTTAACCTAACCAAGTTTTAGATCTTGTTTTAGGAAGGATTTTACACTTTTAATTTTTCTGGATTTCAATACACAATTGCAATCTTCCTCCTCTTTTTTTCCAATAAAATTGAAACCAATCAAAGTTAACATGCAATACCATAACGTCACTCTTTCTTCAATTCATCCCAATATGATTGAGATCAACCAAAATTAACATCATTGTAATTAAGGAGATTGCCTTGGCTAATTCTTTTATCGAGGACCGAGTCTTACATTTTAATATTTATAGAATATGTGAAATTTTCAAAATGTAGGCCATGGCCCCTCACCCTATAGTGCCCACTGATAATGGCAAGCAATATATTCATAGGGGCGACTGCCGTGGCCTACCTGAATGGGTGTTTATTGATTGGAATGATTATAGAATAAGGGTGGGAATATGATCTTATCTATTTGAAGGTTATGTTTTAAAATTTGTGCATTTTATTATGTATATAAAGTTAATGTTGGCCTGTCTTTTTAAAGCTTTAAATAATGTAAAATTATATATATTATTAGATGCACTACTTTTAAATTCTTAGCAATAAAATAAATTTATCTATTTCATTTGAAATGTTTGGTCAGCCATGATAGGTGTTAAGAATGCGTCCATGTTCACATCTATTTTTCAACATGAATTGGTTGTTTTGGCATTTGAAAGTGGTAAAAATGTGACTCTCAATCCATCACTCACGTAGGTGTAGGTGTAGGCCCTTTAAGTTGCTTTTTATCGCTATTGCTTTTTGGTTGACACGATTTGAAGACTCTCCTTTCCTGGCTTTTACCCATCATAAAAAGTATGTTTTTCGGTCCTTTTAAAAAGACATAAATTTTATACTCTATAGAAATTTCTTATAAATTAGTTTCTAAAAGTGACGTCCTCTTTAAGTATATAAAAGTACACATTTTTTTTATTAATGCTATTTTAAAAATATGTGAGACGTATTTATTAAATAAAAATATGTGCTTCTCATATGCTAATGACACATGTCACTTTTAGACGTTGATTTGTATGAAAACTAAATTGTAAAAAATTTCATACAAATCAACTTGTAGAAAATTTGTATCCCTTTTAAAAACAATAAAGAGAACATCCGTCCACATCTTCTTCCATTATTATTGTTAGAAATATAATGCATAGCGGAATAAAATATTTACTATACCTCTTATGCACTGAAAATTAGATTTGATAACATTGTTCCACGTGTTTGGTTCTTAAATCATTAGATTTTTCTTCTCCCACGTACCTACAATCTAAATGCATCTCATACAAAGAAAAAACTATCGGAAGAGATATCTTTCACACACTATTTACAGCTTTAACCACACTGTATTCACACAATCAGCCTTACAAAAATTGTCTTAATTTTTCAAACTTTTGTGCAAAACATTTTTACACACTTCATATATAGGCTATCTTAGAGTAATACCTCATTTAGTGTGTGTTGAGAAGTAATGTTAACCCTAACTCCTCTTGGGCTGCCTATTGATGGCGACCTATTTATTTCAATAATTGATTTTTTTGTTTTTGTTTTTTATTTTTTATTTTTTATTTTTGAGGTGTACTTCAATAATTGATTTGAGGATATATTTATCATAATCCGATATACTCTAATGTTATCTATTTTGAAATCAACAATGTCATGCAATTTAGTAGTACTTTTCATCCCTTTAAGGAGGAAATTCAAAATAATTATGGATGTCAGATTCGTGGGGTCAAGGGTGGCTCCAACCAATAAAAAAAAAAATGAAGAAAATGATATGAGCCCTCTCTTAGTCTCTTTCGGTTGTAATTTTAGAAAATAATGCTATATACTATACTTTACTCCAATCCAATGATCTAATATGGCAATGTCCAATTGTCCATGAGTCTCGGATGAGGTCTTATTAAAAAATATATATATAAAAGAGTATTATCAAACTAATAAGATAATAGTGTAGTACTTATCATAAATAAGTTGTTAAATGACTTGTCATGTAGGGCTTATTGATTTGAGTAAGATCAATGGCCATATGCACAGTGGATTGTGAAGTAAATTTGCAGGTGAGATTTGAGATCTGTTAGACTCTACAAGACTCTCACATCCTCCTTCGAGGAGGGTGGGCAGTATGATCTGTTCACTTCCTTTAAGATTAATTATAATTTTATGCTTTTATTTTACTGATTAAACTTTAAAAAAAGTAATCATTTATCAAAGGAAATAGAACACCCACTTCAAGCGATGAGTCATGAGTGCCTTAATTTAAACATTTATCGAAGGGTATCTTGGTAAAACCAGCCACCCCTTTCCCTCCAAAAGTGGAGCGTCTCATAATTGTGTTTAGTCGAAAGAAAAAAAAGGGAGTAATAGTTAATAATTAATGAGACCATTCTTTGTGAAAGATTCCATATCAGTTTTTTTTTTTTTTTTTTTTTAGGTGTAGGCAGATCGGATCCCAAAACTTACGGAATTCAAAAGATAAAAATGGGGCCCATTCTTGGTGTGCGATTTTTTTTTTTTATTCTTTAATATTGTTTTTAAAATTGTAGATACTAAGAACAAAAAATTAAAATTGTGGATTTTTTGTGGGGTCAAAATTAAAAATTATTGTCTAAAAAAAAAGGAAGTTGGCATTCCAAAAAGTAGTACACCGTTGAATTTTAATAACGAAATTTCAAATTTCAAAGAACGTCATCTTAAATTTTTGAAGGTTGAAGCTGAAGAATATCATTCTAAAACTCCAATTATTGAACACTAAGAATTAAAGCCGAAAAACATTCATTTTCTCTTTTAAATTGTGTTGATAATGTTTTTAATTTGATCCCTCTTCGTCACTGTCTACACGAATCAAAATAATATAAGGCACTAAAAAAGTAGCACCGACTATAGAATTTAAAATTTTAACAAGTTTGTAAACCCAAGGCGTCGGTGTAGAAAAGACGTTGGGTTCCACCAAAAAAACAAAAGGCAGCCAAGGAAAATTTGGAGAAAGCTCACGAGCCGATTGAGTTTTTCTTTTGGCTCAAGTGAAAACCAAAAAAAAAAAAAGCGTAATTATCTAAGTTTCATTAATTTTTTTTATACTTTAGAGAGATAGGCTCCTTGTATGTTTAAAGAATTCTAAGGACAAAAAGTAATACAATCTAACCATTTTTTTTTTAAAAAAAAAAAACCATTTTCATTATGCCAAATTATTAAGTGTACGAATAATTTCTTCACTTCTTTAAAATTTGCATCTATTTTTTGGTATAGACATGTACAAAATAGAAAAAAAAAATAAAACTTTGTGTTTTCCATCAAAATTATGGTTGACGACTAGTTAGGTATGAGATTGGTGGTAGCTGACAAGTAGAAATGCATGTTTTTCTCTCTGATTATTTATACCTTGCCGATAAATGTATCATCAAAAACATCTTAACGACTAGAAAAATGGAAAGAATATATCTGGAATATAGGAGAGTTTTTAAAAATTTAGGGTTGTTACAAAGTTTGATGGTGTGGGAGTGGGTGGGGACAACTTGGACGATTAAATTGACTTCAGCCATCCACATAATTCATTTCCTTTGATTTCTTTCAACATTGCAAAGAAGAAGCGCGTGGGTAGGGCCGTGTGGGTCCATTGCTTTTTTTTTTTTTCATGACTCAGGAGCATGCATGCAGCCTGTGAGTCCATTGCCCGTTGGCTGTTTCCTATATATATCTTCTTTGGTGTAAAAGCTAAGCTACCTTGCAATTGCATTCCA
Organism: Betula pendula; assembly: GCA_900184695.1. Taxonomy (NCBI): domain Eukaryota; kingdom Viridiplantae; phylum Streptophyta; class Magnoliopsida; order Fagales; family Betulaceae; genus Betula; species Betula pendula. Next base: position 32,818 of record FXXK01000542.1, on the reverse strand, counting down.
GTCCCATTTTGCTCTGCTTTTTGCGATCAACAATTCCTTCGTTTACCTTTGATTTGCAAATAAGATAACATGGCTGACATTGCAGTTGCCGCTTCAGCCATTGTTCTCTCTCCCTTACTCCAAACGTTTTTTGAAAGAATGGTGTCTAGCGAGTTCGTTCACTTCTTGCGGGGACAAACACTGGATGACGGAGTCTTAATGAGGTTGAAGGTGAAATTGGAGTCCGTGATTGTAGTGGTTGAAGATGCGGAGGGCAAGCAATTTACAAAGCCTGCTGTGAAAAAGTGGCTTGATAGGGTGAAACATGCTGTCTATGATGCAGAAGACATCTTGGACGAGATTGCTACCAAAGAATTGCGACTGAAGCTGGAGGCTGAATTTGGAACGCCTTCAGATGACTTCTGGAACATGATTCCTACCTTTGCAAGTCAGGTATGGACTACCTTCTCCACTTCTAGTTCTGTTAAGGAGGTAGAAAGAGAGATAGTAAAACTACTTCAAACACTAGAATTTCTACTAGAAGGAAAGGAGAATTTAGGTCTAAGAGCGGATGTTGGAGGGCAATCATTAGAAAGACTGCCCACGACTTCCTTGGTTGATGAATCTAGTACTTTTGGTAGGCATGATGAAAAGGATGCAATAATTAAGTCGCTGCTCTCGGATGGTGCGACTGGGGATGGGATGGGTGTTATTGCCATAGTCGGCATGGGAGGAATCGGCAAAACCACTCTTGCTCAGCTTGTTTACAATAACGACATTCTAAAGGAGCATTTTGACCTTAAAGCGTGGGTTTATGTTTCGGATGAATTTAACATGTTAAAGCTAACGAAAACAATTTTAGGGGAAGTAGGTTTGCATGCTGATGATACTGATAATATAAATCAACTTCAAATTAACCTCAAGGAGAGGTTGAATGGAAAGAAAATCTTACTTGTTTTAGACGATGTTTGGAATATTACGCATGCTCAATGGGACCTCCTAATCAGACCCTTTAAATCTAGTCGTGCACAAGAAATTAGAGTCCTCATAACAACTCGCGATGAGAAGGTTGCAGTCATGTTTGCTAGTAAAACTCATCGTATAAATGAGTTACCCAAAGAAGATTGTTGGTTACTTTTTGAAAAATATGCATTCCAAAATCTTAAACCTGATGCACGTCAAGAGCGCAAAGACCTAGGAATACAAATCTTAGAAAAGTGCAAAGGTCTACCTTTAGCAATCAAGGCCATTGGGGCTCTCTTGCAATCTAAATCAAATGTTAAGGAATGGGGTGATGTATTGAGAAGTGAATTATGGGATTTATTAATGGAGGAGATAGACATCCTTCCTGCACTAGGATTAAGTTATAAATGTCTTTCGCCACTTCTAAGGCGATGCTTTGCAGACTGCTCCATATTCCCAAAGGGTTATGCTTTTAAAAAAGATGCAGTAGTCTTGTTATGGATGACGGAAGGTTTTTTGCCGCAACTCCCAAACAAAACAATGGAAGAAGTTGGTGATATTTGCTTCCTTGCTCTTGTATCTAGATCATTATTCCAAAGATCTAATATTCATGATGAATACATAATGCATGATCTTGTCAGCGATCTAGCAAAGTTTATATCTGAACAATTCACTTTATGCCATGAAAATGGCTGTTCTCGTGAAATTGGAAGCAACACTCGTCATTTCTCGTTTGATTCCAGAAAATTTGGTAGTGAGAACCTTAAAGCCTTTCATAGGGCTGAGAAGTTGCACACTATCGTAAAATTAAATTCCTTTCCTAGTATACCAATGTTAAGATGGCAATCGGTAGGCAAAGGAACCCAATTTTCATTACCAATGATAAGATGCTTACGGGTGCTCATTCTATCTTACTTTAGGGGCATAACTGAGTTGCCAGATTCAATTGAAGAACTTATACTTCTACGTTATTTGGACCTTTCTCACACTGCAATTGAAAAGTTGCCTGATTCTATATGTAAGTTGTGCAATTTGCAAATATTGAGTTTATCAAGTTGTTCCCGTCTTGCTGCCTTGCCAAGAGATATGCATAAACTCAGAAATTTGCGTCATCTTAATATTGCTAAAACTGGGATAACGGAGATGCCGATAAATCTGGGAGAACTAAAATGTCTTCAGACATTATCTACATTTATCGTCAGCAATCGTAATGGATGTGGCATTGAAGAGTTGGGAAAACTTACAAATCTTCGGGGATCGCTTTTTGTTTTGGAGCTCCCAAATGTTGAATCTTCTACTGATGGTAAGGGCGCAAACTTGAAGGATAAGAATTTTATTGAGAAGTTGGCGTCGAAGCGGAAAGTTGAGACAACTGCTTTAGATAGTCTCGAGCCCCATTCAATCTTGAAAAGCCTCAGTATCGATATCTACGGCTATAGTGGTACAAGTTTTCCAAAATGGGTAGAGGATGCTTCATTCTCTCATATAGCATCTCTTCGTCTAAAAAACTGTGAATTTTGTTGTAGCTTGCCACCACTTGGGCAACTACCCTCTCTGCAGAACCTCGCGATTGATCGGTTGGATGGAGTTGTTAAAGTAGGTAGTGAGTTTTATGGCATTGGTTCTTCTTCAATGAAGCCATTTGGAGCCTTGAAACTTTTAGAGTTTTCTATTATGTTCGGGTGGGAGGAATGGTTTTCTTTTGAAGGTGAAGCTTTTTCTAAACTTGAAAAGCTTAACATTTCTAAATGCCCTAAGCTAACAGGAGGGTTGCCCACCCATCTTCCTTCTTTAGCTGAACTTAACATTTCTAATTGTCCCCGGCTGGTGGCTTCACTCCCTAGGGCTTCTTCTCTACGTAGCCTGAGGCTCTCAAATTGCAATACGATTCTATTCAACGAATCGCTGACTGGAATACATGTGCTTAGCATCTTTAGCTGTTCGAAGTTAGGCTATTGTGGTTCTCTCAAGTCCTTTCCATTATTCTCAAAGCTACGTCAGCTGGTAATCTCGGATTGTGGGGATCTAGAATCTCTTACAGTTGGAGAACAACATGAACATGATTTACTCCTCTCGCGGATACAAATCGAACGGTGCCCTAATTTTGCATATTTTCCACAAGGAGGATTGCGTGCCCCCAACCTTAAAGAGTTTAAGATCAAGGATTGTAGGAGTCTTCGGGTCCTACCTGAGAAGATGCACATACTTCTTCCCTCTCTTGAGCAGTTGCATATAGAAGATTGTCCACAAGTTGAGTCTTTTCCTGAAGGGGGCTTGCCTTCCAATTTGAATGAAATTTCCATCTTCAATTGTGACAAACTCTTTGCGAGTCAGATGGGGTGGGGTTTGCAAAATCTCCCGTGTGTTAGAAGATTCACAATCCGTGACAAATCTGAAGATGTGGAGTCCTTTCCAGAGGAGGGGTTGCTGCCTGCCAGTCTTACCCATCTTTACATCGAATACTTTCCAAATTTGAAATCATTGGACAAGAAGGGGCTTCAACACATCACTGCTCTTGAAGAATTGCAGATCTATAAATGCCCTAAGCTCGAGTGCATGCCAGAAGATGGGCTGCCTGCCTCCCTTTCGACTCTAGCGATCTACGAATGTCCTTTGTTGGAGAAAGAGTGGGAAATGAAAGAAGGAGATGAATGGCGCAAGATTGCTCACATCCCCAGCAAATATATTGATGGATGGCCACTGATTGAATGAGCTAAAGAGTCCAGCTAGAGTCTCCATTTTATTTTTCAGTCAGGTACTTTCCTTTCTCTGATGAAACAGAGTGCTTTGCCCTCTTGTTTATTATTCCTTTTTTTATTTTCGTTTAGTAATTCTGTTCTGATCGAAGTCATTTGTCTAATTTAACCCATCCAAAATCAGGAAATAATTAAAAGCCCAAAAGAGTTCAAATCAGTTGGGTTCTAACTTCTAAGTGGTGTTTTGGGCAGGTCATCCGAAATGAAATACAAACTCTACTCATTGCAGATGGTCAACTGCTACACAATTTTTTTGCATCTTCTTCTCAACTGCTGTCATTCTCTTCCAATAGGCTTTGTTGATTGTGCCGGATCAAACTGGGTTAAAGGTAATTGGTTCTGCCATTTTGAGTTCACTAGCATGAGTTACTTAGACAATGGTACTAAGAAATAGTTTAGGAATTGATGCATGCAATAAGAACTTATACCTATTCTCACCCACCTTTCTCATTTTCCTGTAGTTGATTCTATTGCCTGTGAATCCATTATCCTCATAGCAGTTTCAATAACCATATCTTCTATGCAGCTCCCCTGAGAGCTCTGAAACGCTGTATACATTTTGTTGGGGCATCCTTTTGCTTTGGTGGCAGACTCCTCTTGTGCAGGTGTTGCAGCTGGTGCTTCAGAGGTATATTCATTGATCAGCGACTCTTCGTGCTTTTATTATCAATTTTTATGATCATTTTTCCCTCTTGGTCCAGGTTTATGCGCGCAACTTAGTTGCTGAAAATAGTTTGGTCAGACAATTGGCAAAATTGACTGATACACCTTTCTTAAGCTCTGGTGATAGCTTTGCAATTGGGGTTACTGCCCATGGTTCAGAACAATTGCAACAAGAACCAGATGGATTTGAGCAGAGTGTTGACCCAACATTTGAAAACTGTCCCCAATGTGCTTTAATTGATGGAGATTACAAGGGGGCAGTTGCACAGTGAACATGTTGGTGGTTCAAATAGCTGTGCCGCTCACCTTATCTAAAGGTAGTTCAAATATTCATCTTGAAGAACTGCATCTTTTACTTTAATGAACGTATGAATTTATGTAAAAGTGTCAGAGATAAAGGATGCAAGTCTATCTTATGAACTCATTGTTCACAGTATTTTTGAAGGGCTCGCTCATTACATGGGTCATTTTCACTTTCAGGTTGTTTTTCCATTGATGAACAATGATCTCTTAGCATTGTAAACACCATGCCCCTTGAAATACTGAAAAGAAAATCTCGCTCTTCTCTTGGTGTAAGTTTCTATTGCTGATGAAAAAATGTTTTCTTTTTGATATTGCAACACATTGTTTAGAATTTTTATTAGGTAAGATTCCAATAAGTTTTTCTTTATTAGATCCAAACAAAAATAAAATTTGTTGCTGATTTTTTATCCCCATTTCATGCTTAATTTTATTATGATCTTGAATGTTTCAGAATAGTTGCACTTGTCACACTTCAGTTTTTCTGCTTTTTTATGTGGATGTTCACCGATTGTATATATCTCCATGTATGACCAACCTCCATTCCCTTTCAGCTGCATTTAATTGCAAGATTTTTGGAGAGATTGCTTTCTTTTTACAGCATCTTTTGACTAGGTTATCCGTACATTCTGATGATATTATTAACAATATGCTTTGTGAAACTATATAAATACTAAGGGCTCGTTTGATAAAACTTTTTAGACGGTACTTTTTATTTTTTGGTTGTGATGTTACATAAAGGTAAAAATAGTTTTGAGTGTTTTATATGTTGACTTGTTTTTTAATGCCTTTGCTTTTTTGCCTAATAAGCATGGCCTAATGAGCCCTAAGTTTTTGTTTCAAAATCTATTGTGAGGTTATGACTTTTTGACATGATCTTGGCCTCTTTACAATTGTCCAAAAAGTCAGATAAGCCAAATCAAACTTGTTTGTTCCTTTACTCTGCAATGATCACTATCTCTATAGTTTTTATTATAACAAAAACTTTCATGCATGTATTGATCCTGAAGTCATTGCATTTACTGCAATCTATTTATGCTTTTTCTTTTTAATCATCATCGATGAACAGTTTCCACAAAGAGAGGAATGGACAATCTTGCTTCTAAACTCATCGCTGCTGGTAACACAACTGCTACACTACTCTTTGTTATCTATGTGCGGAATATTGGTAAAACAGTAGAAATTGGTTCAAGAAGTCTTTGAACTGAGCACAAAGGTAAAACTTTTGGAGTTTGATTAGGATGTGATGGAAAATACTATTGTTATGGCCTTGGCATTGGGTAAAAGCAATTCGGTTCATCTTTGTGTAAGCTTGTTGAGACAAATGCTGAAACTTTAGCAAGTCATGGGCTTTTAACAACAGCAATGGAGTATTTTAAGCTTTTGGACTCTCATGGGCTGTCAACTGAACTTTGATATTAAGGGATGGCATTACACTTTGCAGAAGTTTGTACATGCTTTTGGTAATATTTTGATGTACTAAATTCCTTTTTTTTTTTTTTCCTGTTATATTTTTGGCATGTGTTATTTTTCATTTTGATTTGCAAACACTTCCCCATTATGCCTTTTGTTATACTGCCGTCTCACTTAAAGTCATATGTATATATTGGGTTTTTTTTGATGTAAACATAGTTGTTTCTATTCTAATTAATAAACCAATGGTAATAGCAAAGGGTATTCTAGTCTAATAAATGAACTAAGGATATTATTATTTCTATCAACAATATGAAATCAGCAAACATCATTGAAGAGTTCTGATTTGGTTTATCTATTATACTAGGAAATCTATTTCACTTGATAATCAAAACATTTCAATTTCCAAAATCTTTCAAAGATGAAAGACTGTTCTAGTTATTTTAACAATAACACAGAATCATAGTTAGAATCTCTCCTTTGACTAAGTTATTTTTATGGGGCAAACCTTATGATGTAATTTTTTATTTTTTGCCTCAATATTTGGCTTCTGTTAATGAATTTGTTTTGTGTATGTTGTAGAGAAAGAAGTTAGGGTTATGGCTTTCAAAAACTCTCAAACACAAAGTCGAGCTGCATATGGTGATGATCAATCCAATTTTGGGTTGGTTAATGCCCCTCAATCCTATTATCAGGTGTTTTATTCGTTCATTTCTTTTCTATGTGATATAGTGGTTTCAGGTGTTGTTTAATTGTCAACTTTGTTGCATTCTTTTGAGGGATTCTTCTGTTTGTTTTTCCAAATGATGTTCACTGCTTAGGAAACAAAACCATCGCATACGCAGCCATGTGTTCCTAGCAGTCCGTGTGGTGGAAATTATCAACATCCTTCTAGTTTTCTTTATGGCGGAGGATAAGGATGCTCCTACCCCGTATCAGCCACCAAATGCATTCTCTCCATTCTAGACACCTTCCCAAGTACTGTGTTATAGGGTTCATCTAGTACAAATATATGTTTATTTTTGTACTGTATTTATCTACTGCCCAAGCGTTAGCTTTACACCCTTAGAGCTAGAAGTAGTTCACTTATAAATCTTCTAAATCAAACTTCATTTACATAGCATCTGCATATCATTTGTAAAGCTTTTTTTAGCTTGTCATTTGAGAAATTTCTAGCATTTAACATGTTGATGCTATTTGATTATCAAATTCTAACCATAATTTTGTACAGATCTTATTTTTAAGATTTTACCTTTCACTAACTATAAATAATCCTGTTAGATATGAGTTTTATGATTTCTCTTTCCCGCTCAACCTATTGCAAGGCCCTTTATTCTTGGAACTCCTCCTGGGCTGAAATATAAAAAGCTATCATATATTGTTAAAGTGGCTTTTTATTTAATTGGGATTCACCCCATTGTTTTACTTTGCTATTTTGTGAAAATGATGTACTTTTTTTTTCTGGATGGAAATGATGTGCTTGTTTGTGCTTAATATGCCCCAGTTTACTAAAGACTGTTTTATGCTAACATTGTACTTGTTTGTGCTATTTCTGCTGATAAGATTTGCTGCTTTACCAAACTTTGGACAATGGTATTTCGGTATGCTCTACCAATCATTACCGTTACTTGGATGGCCAGCGTTCTCCAATTGGTTGGACATGAAAATTTGCAGTTCATGGATTACAATAAAGATCTCGAGGAAAGAGTGTTAGCTTCATACTTACTGCTGAGTCTCTTGAAGAGTTCAGGTGTGAAATCTTTCACCCTCTCTGAAAAGTATTTTTCTAAAGAATGACAGTTGTATATGAAAATCTTCTAAAAAATGCCGTTATGCATAAGAAACCTTAGACAAGCTCCTTTCTCCTCACTAGAAAGACAACTGAGTCTTGTGCAATTTGGCCCACTTTAAAAGCAAAAATTTGTTATGATGCTCCCATGATTCTTCCCCAATGGGCTTAAAAATCAAAATTTTGAACCCTGATGAGCTGAGTATTTTCAGTTGTTTCCTTCACTCTTACCAATTTTTCCTATCTTTTTTTTTTTCCACCAGAACGTGTTTCAATGCTCTCATCATGGGATAAAGAGTTGTTCGGCAATCTCCAGAATCTCTCCCTGGTAACATGGACAGCAAATGAGCAACTGTTTCAATATTAACAAGCAGCTGGAGGCAAAACTCAATATAATATGTTCTAGTTGTTTTTCTTGTTTCTGCCTGGTTCAGTGAAGCGAATGATGAAGACAACGCTGAATGTGAGATTGAATTAAAGGCAGCACATATTCCTTATAGTATCCGAGTGCTGGATTGAGAACTTTTTTATATGAGTGGATATCTTCTTGGAGCGATGATCCTTTCTTTGATGTGCACAGGCATGCTTCTCAAGATTGTTGCTGCAAGAATTTGGTTCTTCATAATAGCTCGACTGGCTTTCACTTGAATGCTATTTTTGGAAGTTGAATGTAGAGATATTTCTCAGGACAATAAGGGATTATCGCTGATAAGTAGTATTAACAAGTAGTTTTCTTTTTCTTAAATTTCAACAATTCCTAGATGGTTTCAATTTTGACTGTCAAAAAAGTGTCTTAATGATGTGCTTCAAGCTGTTTTCTATTGTCATCTAGTGTCATTTTTGGGGGGCCTTTGAATTATGCTGCCCTTGTGATTTTATCGTAACTAGCATATAACCCGCGAAAATGCGCGGGTCTTTTTTCATTATAATTTAGTTTAAAAAATCTTTTATATCATAATTAAATATTTTATATATTACTATGATCGTAATATATCAAAATCTCTCTTGAGTTATGTTGTGATATGATGGCTTGAATTTTGAGTTCTAAGAAAAAGAACTAATATTAATTTATCTCAAGGCATTCAAGACAACAATTAAAGCAATGTAATCCCAAAAAAGCAATTGTGTTGTCAAGCAACAAAGACAAAATTAAGTAATAATTCTTGACACAAACAACTATGGTATATAATATATGAGAAAATAAGTTTAATCATAACTCATGCCTTTGTAAATTGAAACCATAATCCTCTAAATTTTGATCAACATTCATTCATGAAATTACTCAAAATACAACAAAAAAATAAAGATCTAAACTACTAATAATTATTAGATAAATTTCAGTCAGTATTACACGAACAACGAAATCTATTGTTTGTTTCACACAAACTTCAGGCGAAACAAAAAAACATGGAAAAAGGAAAGACCAACCGGCAATCGGGAAATCCTTATCTTTCGAAGCTTCTTCTTCATCCTCATGTGCTTCTTCCATATATGCCTCAACAAAGGACGTTTTCTCCAATCTTCAATTCTCTTAAACCCCAAGCCACCCTCTCTACCTTCCAACAATTCCATCTTCTAATATATATTTTTTTTCTCTCATTAATTTCTAAAGAATCAATTCTTAAACCAACAAAAATTAAAAAATTCAACTTGAATAACTGCACAAATAAATAGAAAGAAAGAAAACAAAAAAAAAAAAAACTTTTATCTTCAACGACCTCTACAATTAGTTGGGCATAAACGTATTCAAATATCCCAACCAAATAGAGATAAACACAATTTGGTCAAATTCCTCAGCATTCAATTGGTCAAATATCACAAACATAATATATAAATTGTCAAATATCATAAATAAAAAACCTGAGATTTCTTTACTTTCAAACGTGTTTTCATTTTATTGAAAATCCCAAGTTTTGATTACTCCGAGAGAAAGAACCTAAAACAAAACTAACTTATGCAAATTAAACACTAAAACATTTCAAAAACATACATTAGACTATTATTTAAGGGCATTATAGAAAATGGGGTTTAGAATTTGTCTTTTCTCCTAAACATAAAGGTGAAATTCAATATGGACATAGATTATGGGTTAGTTTTCAAATTTGAGATTATACCATATTGAAGAATCAAAATTTGAGAACCCATGCAACGAATACAACCCACATAGTACATTTGAGAACCTATTTGGCCAAAGATACAAAGAAGCTAAACTTCATCAAGATATTTCAATTTGGGACATTTAGTGAAGCTAAACTTCATCAAGTTTTAAACCAAAATCGAAAAACTCATATCTCCAAATCTAGAATATACAAAAATTTAAAAAACTTATGTCTAGTCTAGGTACATCATTTTCAAAAGAAAGCAATTTATCTCATTAAAATAAACAAACAAACTTAATGCTTTCTATAGTACATTTATCTAACAAATCACATTCTATGCAATTGATAGCACTTAATTTAACATGTACTGAGAAAGGAAAGTCATGGTATATTAAGTGAAGCAGCTAATTGGAAAGTAAAATTTAAGAATGGCATTGCCAATGAACCATGCTGATGGCCCGGGAAGTGCAAGTCCTAAAATACAATATACTACTGTTCCAAATTCATGTCATTCCCACTAAAATTTAAATCTCTAAACTCAACCAATTCTGGCCCAAATCAACTACAACTATCCATAATCTCAACTATTTGGGCAAAAATCCTCTCTTGCTAAACCAAGTTAGGGTCCTCTCAAATTACATCATCTTTGATGTCAACCCAATATTCAGCCCAAAACCATCCACACATCTTTAAACTATCTCCATATATATTGATACCAACAAAATTCCAGTTAACATATCGTCACAGTGACTAATTAAGAAAAACCAAAATGGAAGAGAAAAGAAAAGATTGCCGAAAACTCGTAAAAGCAAAGAAAGTGGTAGGCAAGCAAGTGTTCAGAATGAGTAGGAGGTATTGTGCTCCTGTCATGAATTTAATCGGATGATTTTAATTCATCATCACACCATGCCTGCTCCACCACCGACGCTATGATCCGATGGACATAAAATAAAATTACCATGCTCAATGACAAAGAAAGAAAAGAGCAGGATGAATCCATCAGAAGCATTGGTTATTCCATCAGCTCCGACACTTACGTGTCTCAGACGACCGTCGTGAGAAATTTTCAATCCAAATTCATTATTTGATTTCACTACAAATCAGAAAAATACACAGAAAGAAAGAGAGAGAGCAAGAGAGGAACTTGCCGATCAGCAATGGGATTCCGTTGCTTAAACCCAACAACCATATAGTATAACTCTCCAAACTTACAGAATCACCAACTTTTTGCATAGCCTAGCACTGAACCAAAATCCCACGAACCCTTCTCAGACATTCTATCAAACACCTACTGGGCCTCATCTAAACAATAACAACGACTAAAACAATATCATCAAATTTCCTCCAACAATTAAGTTAACCTCCGTTTAATCAACTATATTCCCTCCTCGTCTTCCTCCGACCCTGATGACGACGAACACGACATCTCTCTCTCAACCGTCTGATCTGATTACATCAGAGTAATCTTTTGCCTTTGATTCAATTCTATCCAACTATTTGAAAACAATCCTTCTCTTTGGATGATGAGAAAGAAAATGGATGAATATGAGATTTGGGTCTTTCGTGCTACCTTGCTTTGCAGGTGAAAAGAAAAAAGAAACAGAAAGCAAGAGAAGAAAAAAGAAGAGGAAAGAGAGAGGCGGCTGGGACTGGGAGCACTTAAACACTCACGCACGGTACACTTACAAAACCTACATTTTAATTCTCTCACTTAAACGCACGTTCAGGACGCTCACGTTTCAATTCAAAAAAAAAAAAAAAAACTCGTGTATCAAAACGCAAGTTTCACTTAAGAAACCGGTTCAGGCTAATAATTTACCGGTTCAATTTTAAAAATTGTGGGTTAAAATTCCGATTTTTTACTCAATTATTATGGGTTCACGCCACGTGTCGCAATTCTAAACACTTATATGTGTGATTCAGCTATTATATATATATA
>FXXK01000542.1:0-11317 GCA_900184695.1 Betula pendula | reverse complement strand
TCAACACCTGAGCAACAAAAAAACTTCCATATCAAACCTGCACGCAAAAACAACTAATACATTTCATATCAACACCTAAGCCAAAAAAATTCCTATCGACAGCTGAGCACAATAAAATTCCATATCAACATACATCATAGGCTACAAATTAACAAGACCTAGAAATATCATTCATTACTACTTAATATCCAAAACATTACAAAAGATAAATTCATTAAACCTAAAGAAGTGCCAAAATTAACAAAATACATTGTAGCTACATCCTCTTTAATCTTCGATTAACCTTCAAATATGAGCATGGAATTGGATGACATGCATGAGATAACGAATGTTTGGGAGCTCAAGACTATTAATTGCCAGTTAAGGCACATCGATGGTTGAGTGCAGCAAAGACTTGATATAAGACGGGAGCATTCACATTCATTGCAAACCCCGGTCGGGTTGGAACAATGCACTGGCTATAACTGTCATCAATCAAGTTTTTGCAAAATGAGGGGTTTTGTTTTTTGTTGATATCATTAACTAATTGCCACACATGGTTATTTAGCTTACTCCTTGGCTCAAAAGGGGATTGTATTTAATTATCTTCCTACTGCACAACAGAAGGTATCCAAATGAGTAACTGAAAAGCCCAAACAAAACAAGAAGATTGTTTTAATATCTACATACACAAGTGAGTCAACAACCAAAAATCTAAACATTTCATACACATGACCAAAGCGACCAACACCGACAGCCACTATCAAGAACAAAAAAAAAAAAAAAACACATTATCTCTAATGTCTTTCTTTCCATTTCATTTGTAACCCAAAAAAAAAACAAAACAAAAACAAAACAAAACATTCCGAGCAAAGCAAAAATTTCACAGCCAATTCTCAATATTACTTATTAGCTGGCTAGATTATTCCATTACATAGTTCCGTATAACACCATCTTTAAGTGTTCAAACAAGGTTTCAATAATCCCATGAAAATATCTTCTATGATAATATAATAAGAAAAAAATATAATGAGAACATATTAGAAATGGTAACAATTATGGCCCGCTTTCAGAAACAAAATAATTAATCCTTATATATATAGTTACATGACAAAATCTAAAAGCAAAGTAAAGCCATGGCATCCAAAAGATTATCTAAAAGAAAAGCAAGTTTTGAGAAAAGTATCTAAAACTTGTTGAATTATAACGATGTTAACACTTTCCTCGGAATCAAACATAGAAACAAGAGAATAAAAAGAAAAACATACCATCACAGGTGGATCGTTATGATCGAGAGATTGTGTTTGGTTATGCACAACATAGATATTTGAGCAATGGAAAGCTTAAAAAATTTGAACGAAATTTCTGTACTCATCTCAAGGTAATAATTAGTGTAAAAAATAAAATTTGTTCAAATATGATATTTGATGCAATGGAGAATTAAACAATTAAGAAACATGATCATGATGTCACAACATTATTACAGAATGAAGATTTATATTTCTTCTTTTCTTTTTGATAAATAAGCAATGAAGATCTATATTTCTCTTATCAGTGAAAACTTGAAAGGAACTATAAAACAAACAAATATACAATCCTAAAGTGCCGTTCATCCAACCATTATGTGATTAAACTGTGAAGCACAGGTCAATACATTTCATACAAGAAATCTGCACCTCTGGAAAAAGGAATTGTCAAACCACTGCAAACATAAGCACAAAAAGTAACAGCACAATTTGACACTGCAAGGTACAACTTCACTTTGCAAGGTAAAGGGTTACATGCAGCAATTTTTTTCCACATGCCGTCCACATATATGGCCAAAACATTTTCAATCCTTTTGGATGAATTTTTTCCGAATACGAATGAAAGAAGATACAAAATCCTATGATACATACCAGCACTGGACCAGACAAGGCATGAATACAGGCATACTAAATGTGTTAAAAACAAACCAAAAACATGTATTAAGACAAGACTACTTATTTGTAAATGCATTTAATTTTATGGCTAACAAAGAACAACCCAAAAAAAAAAAAACGTGTATACCTCGACAGATCTGTGAGCGTCGGTGCCGGAGAGAAAATGGGGAGGCCGGAAACGTGCGGGGAGGAGGTGTGGTGGCTGGCGCTCCTCCTTCGCGGTGGCCGGCGGTGTGGAAGAGGGAAGAAAACGAAATGGGTCTCTGGGTCTCTCCGGCGGAAACGTGCGGAAACGAGCGCTGCTGCTTCGCGGTGGCCGGCGGTGTGGAAGATGGAAGAAACCGGTGGCCGGCGGTGTGGAAAAGACGAGAAAAGGAAATGGGTCTCTCCGGCGGTGTGGAAATGGGAAATGCTGCTCTCTCCGGCGGGGAAATGGGAAATGCGTGGGGGGGAAAATGAAATGAAAAAGCCTGAGAGGCTTTCATTTCATTTCCCATTTCGAAAATTTTTAAATTTTTTTTTTTTTTTTTAAAAAACGAGTGGGAACGACGTGGCCTTGTGCCACGCGTCCCAGGATGGACGCGGGGAGATACTGGGAGACGCCCAGCATTTCCCATGAATTAATGGTTTTATTGAAAGAAGTTCCAAAGAATATAATTATCTCCCAATAGTTTGAAGTAGAGCATCTTCAATGAGCTTTCCAAAAGTGAGTTTTAGTAACCGGTTTAAAATCGGTTTGAAACCGGTTAGTGGGCAACCGCAATGGTAAAGTCGTACGGTTTACGGATTAATTTAAAAATTGATAATCGGAAACCACAATTGCGGTTGCGATTTGTAGGAAATAACCCTCAACCGCAATCGATTATATACCTAAATTTTAGCTTATGAAAGAAACTCCACTCCAAAATTTGGGCTCAACAAAAAAAAAGATATTGCTGATAAGACGAAAGTGCTATAATATATATATAATTTATATATAATATATATAATAATATATATATATATATACTATTTATATATATTTCATTCTATTCTTCTTTTCCCCTTTTTTCCCCCCTTAAAAAATAAAATAAAAAAGGCACGTCTGAAAGCAAAAATTTTAATGGGTTGTGATCATCAATATCTCTTTCCGATTTTAAGCAAATTTTATTTTTTGAAGTCTATCAACTGAAATCAACAAAACCAATAAAAGATTATATATTTTTAAGTAGAAAATACTTAGAAAGTTTGATAAGTGGGTGGCTTTGAAAAATGGCCTAATAAAATAAGAAAAAGTGAGTTTTTTTAAGCTAAAATTTGGCCAAACTTTAGAAAGTTCACTAAGGATGCTTTAAGGTAGCAATTAAGTGTTCAGCGTAATCGGGTTGACTCATGTCGAACGATACTAAGTATAAAACTACATAGATCAACGAAACCCAATCAATTTAATTACATGGACTCAGATCTGTTAAACACATAGTTTCGTTAATTTTGTGTTGAATTTGCATGTTGTTTCAAAAAATTGTTAGCCCCTATGCTCGTGTGTTGGGGCCATAGGTATAAGAATAATATAGTTAACCTTAATCTGGCTCATTTAAAGTAAAATGATCATTACCCCTCCAACCCCCTAACCCGCCTAAATTTTGTTTTAGGTTCGTGTTAGATTTGCAAGTTGTGTTAAAAATTGACAACCGCGTAATTTAAAAAGTTGGATTAATAAATTTGAAAAATCAAAACGTTTTTCTTGGCTTTTCTTTTCCCCCCTTCTTCTCCTTCAATCAAAGGGAATCCTATGGATTTTAGTGACAATAGTGTTGGGGGGGGGGGGGAAAAGTAAGTGATGACAGAGGTTACTGAAATTGTTAAATCATCACTGTATCCTTAAAAAATTCAAGTTTAAGAAATAATCGAATTTAATTATTTAAAATGTAATATTTTACCTAAGTACTAGCCGAGTGAATTAAGATAACATAAATTGGGTTCAAAATAGGAGTGTAAAATTCGTGTTCGCGTGTCTGGTTCGATCGTGTTGAAACATTGATATATAATTATTAACCGGCTCAAACCTACCAAAACTAATCTAATTAACGGGTCAAACCCCTTTAATTATAACTTCTATTTTGTATACGCAAGTGTTAGGTTCAAACTTTTTCGTTATAGTGAGGGTACCATTCAAGTGAATTATAGGACATTACGTTATAGAACCTCGACAAGAAGGAAGGCCAGCATTGAACCCAATGTGACATGGGAATAGTTTGTTTAAACTCAAGACCTCTGCTTGATAGCCATACGTCTCAGCAACGACAATCTCACCCAAGGAGAACTCATGGTCCTCGTGAAATCGAGTCTAAAAGAAGCCCATATAAAAGCTTAAGAACATTTCGGAACCACACCCAAACAATAAAGAAGAACAATTAATTATACTGGGGACATAACACTGAACCAAAGACAAGACGAGTCCAGAGCACATAAGCGAAAAGTTGTCTGAACTAATTTTCGGACTTTAGATTTTTCGCCTAGAGAGGCAATTCGTCTAGAGATCCGACGTAAATAGGAACATTGATGTGGTTGTGGTAACTGAACAAATAGTCAAGACTGCGGACAAATTACCGAGACTCGGTCGTGACATTGTCAGGACGTCAGTCTAGACATAGGGACACAAACATCTAAAGAAGCACAATAATAATTAGATCTAGCTGGTCTCATTAAGAGCTATTAGAGCCGCAGAACTCCAATGTCCAAAATTATGCGTCCAGTCTAACGTGAGACATAACTAGCGAGCAACGATAACTATCTGTTACGACAAGTCCCTTATTTCTTATTAGCATATTACAATTAACACCGGTTGTCTGAAACTATGAGAGACTCGGCCCATATAATGACACCTCCCTTTTCTTTACGGTCATCTTCTCGCGGATAAAAGCGCGCGAGGGACCGACAAGCGACTGACTTTCCTCACTAGGACCTTCCTGGGATGATCGGGACATTCTATCGCCTAGTCGAATGCTTCCCCGGCCCTCAACTTTTGACATTCTCTCTCAATTGGACCACCCGGCCAATTGTCCGTCGGGGACTTGACCGAACGCATGGATACTCAGAGGATTACCGATGTTGGCGTGCGATCATCTCCTACGTTGAGACACTATACGTTGGGATCTCAACATCATTCGAGAACAACGCGGGACCAATGGCAGATTTTTCATGCCTTCAGTCTCATATCGTACTGACATAGAGAACAAGCGGTGGAGTTTTAGGATTGGTTGGGACGCGCCCGTGAGACAGCGGGCCTGGATCCATCCCCCTTACTTCTAGATATGTATCCTGTCATAACATTAATCGGGCAGATGAACTCTTCACTCTTCCACTCTATGACTCTTCGAAAGATTATGCTCCTCACAATCCCTATTGGGACCTGTATTCACCAATGGTCGTACGACCATTATATTCAATATCCTTCGAGTAAGACGTATTAATAAAAGCTTTAGCTTTTGAGGACAGTAATATAATCATGATTAATATACACTTGCTAGTAACTAAAAAAAATTTTTTACTAAAATGTGTCCAGAAATAGGAGACTCTGATTCTGAAAAATTATCAAAATGGCATATTCGTTAGGTGTTATGCTTTCTAAATGACACACCATCCAAAACATTCCTGAAAATGTTTTTAGCATGCCCCTTCCTTCCCCTCACATTAATGCCGGCCTGAGCTATCATCTGAAGCTTCACCTCATTATACAAAATTTCATTATTGATTCTGACCAGGATAATACAAAGCAAAAAAACCTAAAACATATCCACCTAAGCAATATCTAATATATCTTCCCTCACAATAACTGAAGTGGCCTTACGGAAATAGTCATAATTATCTCTGTATGTCGGTCACCTTCCAAAATTTTTAATTGCCGTGGACCATTAGCAGTAATCATAAAAAGAACAACACTGACATGATTGAATTAACTATTTTAGATGTAGATAAGTTGAAATGGGGTCCCATTGGAGATCTTTGATTGGAATTCGTCTGCAAGCATATTGTCCAAACGGTTGTCGATTCCTAAACTAAGTGAAAAAATTATTGAGCAGCGAGAACCTAATTTTAGAAAGTGTTCGATTGATGTACCTGAATTTAATTATTTCAATTTAAACTACTTATGGTATTGACGTTACAAGTATTCGAGAAAAAAAAAAATTAAACTGTTATATTGTGGATACATTTACTATATACAAAGATGTGTTATTGGGTGATGATGATATTTTGAAAATTTGTAAAATAAAAATAACTAGGACAAAAATATTCTATTTAAATTCTAAAAAAAAAATTGAAGCACCTAAAAAAACGAGTATCTGCAATAAGGGTCGACTATGAGCAGCATCCCGCAAATATTTTCATCAAACGGGATACGACGTGAGAGCCAAATAGAGATAACTTGAAGGTGAGTTGGTATCAACCCACACCCATGATCGATACACCTGTTGTGTGGTAGTCGTCCCGCCCACGAATCAGAGCACTAGGATCGCGACCTAAATTGATATATACTACATTCATTATGGTTTTGTCCAATAGAAATTTTCTTAATATATTATAGAAAAAAATAGCTCGCTATTAAGTCTTGGTTCCTTATATAAATTAATCTAATGAGAGAGCGAGTACTACACTGAATGGAGGCGACAAATTCAGCACTGAGCTTTTGAAAAAACGCGACATGAGAAATACTATAGAGAGACCTTGAGTAGCGATAAAAGAAACAGATAACTTTCAAATAATAATTATATACCCCTATAGAACATTTTAGCCTCTATGCCAAATCTTATATCTTTTATGCCTATAAATAATTATTTATTCTTTTTACCTTGTTTAAAATTTATAATGTATGTATTCCCACACACTTAAACCTGAACAAAACTCTTTAATCTGATGTTTGTACGGGGTAGTCATGAGTATCTTTGAGAATAAGTGACTTTATTTCGGGTCTGTTTTGTTTACAACCTTTGCGTCGAATACTGTCACAATATTTTTTCGACGTGGTGGCCGCTTTCGAATGGCAAGGAAATTATTCTTCAACTAGCAAGATAACCTGAAACTTGATCAGCGTGGTTTCTCCCGCATACGAATCAAATACCGTGTCCGCCACCGCTGAAACGTGAAGTAAGATTTATGTGTAGAAATGACGTGGAAAGCGATCAAGGTTACAACTGATAGAGATCGAAGAAGATATATGCTTTGTAATAAATTGTTGAAATGCAATCTCTATTTATAGGCGCATTAAATAATGAGCGCTTAAATTACCTTTCCTCTCTTCTTTTTTTTTTTTTTCTTTTTTTTCCAACAGGGTTGAAATTGCAATGGGCTTTCTTCCTTTGGGATGTACTATTGCAATTCTTATTCCAAACTTTCCTGTTGGACGTACTATTGAGAAGTTTGGGTGAAAGTCCCTACGAAGTAGTTGTTCAGAACGCAAGGAAAAGTATTCTTTGCTTTTCCTTCCCCGCCTCAAACCATCCAAAATCGCGAGAAGTACCGCTCCATGCTCACATTCTCTCATCCATTACGAGGTCTCCGACTAGTTTTATCTGGTGCTAAAGGACAATAGTCTTCATGGTCAGACAATTGAGCCTTTGCAAAGTGTTCCACCGCATGAAGCCTCGAGAACCTGTGTCTACGAAGATAGTAGATAGGTCGCGGAGAGAGAGGAAGCTCCTCTACATATGCTCCTGGCTAATGACGACCATAGACCAGATGGTATCATCTATAATTTATGCTATGTGAGATATATATGTATCCTATTATCATAATATGTCCTCTCTTTTATATTAGGAATAGAAATGTTTTTTTTATTCATTCTATCAAAGTGAAAATAATATCGATATTAGTATAATTAAAACTAGTTACCCATAGATACAACACGATGTATCAGCAAATGATACATCGTGCCCACGGGCTCAATAAGAATTATGATGGCCTATGTATTACTTATTATAATGCTAACCGTCGATGTGCATGAAAATTTATAAACTACACATCATCAAATTGAGTTTAACTTCATATTTTTTTTTTTTTTTAATTTCTGTGAAATTATTATAAAATGACAATTATTTGAATTTATGGTATGTAGGAAGGGTCACATCAGCTCCACAGATTCTACAGCCTAATGCTGAAACCGTAGATTGCACACAGTTTAAGCAGTGTGGTAATGAACAAACAAATTTGTGCTCGAGCTCTGTGCAATTGACATTACTTGCGTTGTTTCGTAATAAGTATGCCAGATAATATCAATATATACATTTATACAATGTTGCGGTACGTATAGAAGTATAATATATGCGTCCGAGTAACATGGTAATTTAAATGATATTTTTATAATTTCACAAAAACGGTTTATGGTATTTTAAATACACAAACTTAACCGATCAGCCATGTTCCTTCGCTCACTTTTCTTTCTCGTTTTTTTTTATATTTTTATTATTTCAATAACTTTTTATTTATTGTTTTATTAGATAGTGGTGTTGTGCTCTTTAACGATTTCTTCACGTGGAAATGACATATTCACACCGTATATTTGCTCAGCTACCATTCTTTTTCACATTTAGGCATGCGCTAAACCAATCCGACTTGTATATTTCATCCATTCTTCCGTACAAATTTCCTATTTGTGTCTATTTGCTTTCTATCGTCTCACTAATAAGTCGTTCCATTTATATATACATTTTTTTTCTGTAACCGACTATTCGGTTGGTTGGGGATTGTATGCTCTATTTGTAGATGTATCAATTCTTTGTGTAGATATAATAAATGCATTTTTTTACGCGTACAATTTAATCTTAGGAGCCTTTAATTAAATATTAAGAGTTATTGTATTTTTATGTTGTTCTACTTATATCATGTACTGAATTTGGGACTTAAAGGTCTTCTGTGTGTACTTATATTGTCTCTATTTTTTTATAAAGCTTATGTGAAAAGCATGTACAATTTATATCTTTTATGTCTGTGTTTACTAAATTTCATGAGATACACATCTATTCTAGGAGGGGAAACTTGTCAACTCGCATAATATGCAGGCTATACGATATTTCACTTAGAGTTTTTGCACTCCTTGGTTTAGGCAATATTCTCAGCTCTTAATCTCTAGGCTTGGACTTTGGTCGGTGTGCTACACACTGAAACACGCTTGATGTCACTTACTATATTCTGTCAACCGTTTAGGTTCATTTCCCTAATTCTGGACACTTAAACATATCGTACACTTTTACTTAAAGTTACCACTGCACCACACATTTCGTTACTAGTCTCGGTGTACAAAAATTGATGATTTAATTCTGCACCTAGAAAAAAAAAGGTTTTTTAGTTGAATAAACATTTTCCAAAAAAAAGTAGCTTATTTTTTTCGTTGTTATTTGCAGAATCCCTCAAAAATGATTGTGAAAATTATTTTTTAGTCAATGTCGGCTCGTACGGAAAAAATCGTTAACTCGTTTGTTTTGACATAAATATTTTATGAAAAGGTTTTTCCCCTATTTTTGAACTACTTGGCATGATGTAAAAATGATTGATTACTAAAAAATATGTTTTTAGTTAGGGACTAAAAGGAAAATAACTTTCATGAGGCGTAAAATGATTTATCGCTTCTTATACTTCGTGAACCATTTTTTTGCTGCTTTCCACTGACACCTCCTGTCATTCTAGTTGTGTAGATGGACCCCTTAACTGGCCTACCTGCTGCGGGCATCAACTGCAGCGCAACTCCGAACACCCCGCCCGCGCCTAGGACCGGACAAAAGTAGGCCCCTACAGAGAGGCTTCCTCATGAATGTTGTTGCTCAATTGCAAGTTAATAATGAGCAGCAATTCATTGGATTTAAATCTTACATCCGAAAGCCTTATATCCTCCCTCATAGCATTCTTTACCTCTTGCAGGCCTGCCTTCGTGTCTCTCTTTTCCATCAGCAGCTACTTTGATTTATGCAAAAAATATAATAAAAAAAATTTTGCTAACTTTCTGTATGAGCCAATTAACGTAACATTTTCTATATTAAGAAAACATTTTATGCTAAAGCACTGAAGTAGTGGAAAAATTTTAAAAAAAAAAACAAACACTTGCATGGCTTAATTTCCGCTTTGTTGTTTGGCAAACCCTGAAAGTGATTTAATAAATAATTTTTTTGTCATTTGGACTCATTGCGGAACAAATCCACCAAAATACTTCTTATGTTCATATAATTTGAGGAGTTGGAAGAAAGAAGAGTCCGATGAAAAGAAGTGTGTGGAATAAGAATGTGTGTGAAATAGAAGGACTTTCAAATGGTGAGATGAGATCTAGTACTGCAATTGTCTGGCTTATATTGATTACAATTTGGGGTAGGGTAATTGAGAAAAAGGCTCTTGTGAGCCAACCCTGTCGAGACACGTTCTTGGGGGGGGCAACTCACAGACTTGCCCGAGCCCAAGTAGACTCCCATAAAGGGTTCTTCTCACAATTGCCTAATCCTAAGGGTGTGAAAAAGTGGTGAAAAAATAATTTTACGTAAATAAAGAAGCATAAACCATTTTCCGTCTCCGTGATGTTATTTTCCTGGTAAAAACGAAAAATATTTTCAGGTTAACCAATATTATCATCCCGTACCAAAACAACCTCAAAATAGAGAAAAATATAACTTTAGAAAATAAATTTTACATCCGAAATAAAAGCAGGACCGTACACTAAGTCGCTTAGTACCTCCCCTCAAAAGAGACATCACTTATGCAAGTGATTAAAGCATTCAATAGCCTGTTATGTTTGAAGTAAACAGAATCACGTTTTTTTTTTTTTTCGTCCTAAGTCATTGCCAACCGCCAATTGTGGAAACAAAATTTTTTTTCCCCCAAAAATTGGGTTCAATTCCCTCTAATATAGTATATTTAACTGACATTTGTCCTAAAAAAATGGGTTGTGAACGAATCACATGCTTTAATTAGCTGGTTGGAGCAATATTCCCCCCAAAAATTAAGGTTAGGAGAAAAACTTTATTAAATGAAACGCTTCCAATTCAAACAAACACTGAAGGCTAGGCCCAATGGCTTCTGATACGTCTGCAGTGACACCAATTGACCCATACGAAGCCTCCTAAGAGTTCAAACCCTCTCCAACAACAATGCCCGGGTTCTCCCGTTTGGCCAGAAGTGCTTGTGATTGTTTATTGACGCACATTTACAATGAAATTGAGAAAAATTTAATCGTTCGCATTTGCATTTTATTTAATTTTCTATGAAAAAATCACCGATTACGGATGGGGGGCAAGGCAATTAGCAAAATATGAAGGGTGAAAATTTAGGCAAATTTGGCAAAGTGCATGGATTAAATTTTAAAAGTTTGGTTGAATCTGTTTTCTCAACGACATGATAGTGTTTGTTAGCCTAGGATAAAGATAAAATATTTATTAAATTGAATTACCAGTTTAAAACTA
>FXXK01000541.1:379717-477622 GCA_900184695.1 Betula pendula | reverse complement strand
GGGCCCTAAAGCTACAATTAGGCCCACACCCAAATTCTCTTGTGGCGCGGCCCGTGTAGGTCAAGCCCAGGCCCGCCTCACTACCGACCATGGTAACCGAGCCCTAGTTCGGTTTTGTGTCTTAGATCTGGCCGAACTCCTATGTTCGGTTCCGCATAGCAAACCCGACAGAACCCTAGGTTCGGTTCCGGTCTAAAAGGAGCTCTGCCGACCTCCAGGGTTCGACTCCGCATGGTAAGGTTAATGACCTGTTATGAAGAAGGGACAAGCCCCATTATGGCTAGCATTTATGATCGCCGACCTCGGTAATTGTGCCCGCAAGTTACCGATGCCTACTAAACCCATCAAGGCATGATTGATGTGACAAGCAAACAGGAATTTACATATCGTGGGCCATTACGTCCACGCGCACGTGGATTAATCTTTAATGACCCGCATGGGCATAGTCGATTAAAAGAAAACACAGGGGCCCACAGAAAGGCTTCATTAATGAGCCTCGGGAAGCAGCCACTATATAAGGAGGAGGGATAGGTTCGGCAAAGGTACGTATGTTTTGACAAAAGAACACTCTAAGTCTTTTCTCTCAAAAAAGATAAGAATCTGACTTAGGCATCGGAGCTACCCCGCCGCAACCCCCGGCAAGCTCTTGTGTCTGACGTTTTCTCTGTTCTCAGGTTACCGTACAGCCGGAGTCGGAAACTGCTTCAACAGTTTGGCGCGTCTGTGGGAACGATATTGTTCTTACTACAAAACCGATCCGACTGCAATGGGTATCGAAGAAACTCCGCAAGCTTCCCCAACCCAGCGTGGGAACGGCCGGGCAACCGCGCGTTCGTTCCGGAAACCCCTCATTTAGACAAAGGAAAAGCTGCTGCTGTCCAGCTTTCGGCAGCAGGAGGTGCTTCCCAAACCCCAGAGGCCAGAATGCAACAAAATGGCCGAGGAGATAGAAGATCTTAAGCGTATGAACGCATCCCTCGTCCGCCAGCTCTGCCCTAGCCGCAATGGTAGGGTGAACGTAAGAGGGACAACCATTCAGCGAAACTGACTCTGATGAACTCAGCGCTGATGAAGAGGAATACGTTACGCGTGGAAGGCACGCGAGGGTGAAGGCCCTCATGATGGAAGTCGACGAACCGGAGAAGGAGGTCAGCGCGCTCAGGCGAATGACCAACGCCCACCCCAAGGATCAAATGAAGGCCAGACAAGCGCGCCACAACATCGTCGCCGCCAGCAAAACGAGCGTCGTACTAGAGATTGTGCACATAGGCGTCGCCTGAACTTCGAAGAGGAAAACCGTCGCGCCCCTGAGCCGGGACACTTCCAGGTTTAACTCCCCGCCTCCGCACGAAGACATGCATGCCCTAATTAGGGGCTTAGAAGCAAAGTACGACGCATCACTTCTCGACATGGGAAGGAAGCAGTCTGCGGTCGATTCCAATTCTCCAACGTTGTTCGGTTTTTACACCGCGCGTAATGAGTTATCCAGTTCCTACCCCGGTTCAAGGTCCCTCCCGTTAAAACTATGACGGAACGGGCGATCCAGTAGGCCATTTGAAGTCTATAAGGCCCACATCGACTTGCACGCGACGACTGATGAGATAGCCTGCCGCGCGTTCCCCCTCACCTTGGAGGGTAGTGCCCAGGAGTGGTTTGGGGATTGCCATCCAGCCTCCATTGATAGTTTCGAAGACTTGGCGAAAACCTTCCTCACGCAGTTTCTCGCGTCGAAAAGGCGCAAAAACACGCTTCAGTTTATGCTGCTCTGAAGCAAGGGAGAACGAACCCCTCAAAGATTACCTCCAAGAGGTTCAATAAGAAAGAGTTGAAGCGGAGGATATGTCCGAAAGCGTAGTTTTTGACTGCCGCTTATAAACGGACTCCACCACAAGGGACCTTTCGTCTTAGAGCTGGCTAAGAAGACTCCTACAACCTTACGGGAGTTCATGGAGAAAGCCGAAGAATTCATCAACCAGGAGGAGATGATGAGGATGTACGCAGAAGAGACTCGAAGCCCAAAGAGCAGGGTAAGAAGAAAGAGTTCAGCAGAGGAGAAGGAGCTCCCAGCCGTGGAAAAGGTTCGAAAAAGGGCGAGAAGCTGCCCGAGAAAAAGAAGCCCGTAACTGAGCGGGATTATAATTTTACTCCGCTGAACACAACGGTGGCGGAGATATACACGATAGTCAAAAGCAGTTTAAGGCCGCAAAGAAGATGCATGCCCCCCGGAGAAACGCGACATGCAAAGGTACTGCGACTATCATCAGGATCACGGCCACGAGACTGAGGATTGCGTATCTCTCCCGGTGGGAGATTGAAAGGATGATCAAAGGAAAGTGGCCCGGTTTGTGGCGGCTAATAAAACCGCCAAATATGAAAAGCCGTACACGGAACAACCCCCTCATGATGAGGACCGCTCGCGTCGCGACCATCGCCGACCCAGCAGCCCCGTTAAGCATCGAAGGCACGCAGATGACCGCAGGGCCGGCAGCGAGGCGAGACACCACCGGGCGGACAGTGAAGCGGGGCGTCATGACGATCGCAATGTCCGTCGGCGAATAGGATCAGAAGTTCACCGGGACCCCATCGGTGAGATTCATACCATTGCCGGTGGTTTCGCGGCTGGCGGTTCATCTAGCTCTAGCAGGAGAGCTTACGCCAGGAGATTGTCCTCCGGAGAAGTATTCTCTCTTGAAAGACCCTCTAAGGCTCGCCGGCTGGAGCACGAAGCCGTATCATTCTCCCCGAAGACGAAGAGGGGTTTTCTACCCCCACGATGACGCATTGGTAATCACCCCTTATAGGGAACTTTAACATCCACCGTGTCTTGGTTGACAACGGAAGTTCGGCTGATATCCTATTCCTTCCTGCCTTCAAGAAGATGGGAATCGAACACAAAAGCTGGTCCCAGCTCCCACGCCCCTAGTAGGCTTCACAGGGGAGAAAGTCCTCCCGTAGGGACAATCTCCCTCCCACTTACAGCAGGCACAGCCCCTAAGGAGAAAACGGTGATGACCGACTTCCTGGTCGTTGACCGACCGTCAGCCTACAACGCCATTATTGGAAGGCCCGACCTCCAACAAGTTGATGGCAGTCACGTCCACCTACCACCTGAAAATGAAGTTCCCCACCGATCACCGGAGTGGGGGTGGTTAGGGGAGACCAGAAGGAGGCTCGGCAATGCTACAATCTGACTCTCAAAGAGCCCCAAGCCAGAGAAACCTCCCCCGTATACTACGGGATAAAAGAGGAAGGCACAATCCAGAGAGCAGAGCCTAACGAAGACCTCGTAGAAGTGCCATTGGCGGCCCGGACCGCGTTGTGAAGATCGGGTCGCAATTACCGGAAGGATTAAAGACTGACCTTTCGGAATTCTTGAAGAAAAACGCCGACGTGTTTGCATGGTCACATGAAGACATGCCAGGCATTGACCCGGCCATAATTTCCCATCGATTGAACATCGACCGCTCTGCGAAGCCAGTCAAGCAAAAGAAAAGAAATTTCGCCCCTGAGCGGAACAGAGCCATAGCCAAGAAATAGATAAGCTGATGGATGCCGATTTCATTAGGGAGGTCCACTACCCCGAATGGTTGGCAAATGTGGTAATGGTCAAGAAGCCTACGGGGAAATGGAGGATGTGCGTGGATTTCACGGATCTTAACAAGGCCTGCCCCAAAGACAGCTTCCCGCTCCCTAGGATCGACCTCTTTGGTAGACTCTACCTCAGGTCACAATCTTTCTGAGCTTTATGGATGCCTTCTCAGGCTACAATCAAATTCGGATGCATGAGTTCACCAGGAGCGACCTCCGTTTATCACAGATCGAGGATTATAACTGTTATAAGGTGATGCCTTTCGGTCTCAAAAAAGCGGGGCAACCTATCAACGATTGGTGACATGCAATGTTCAAAGACCATATCGGAAGAATGTGGAGGTATATGTAGATGACATGCTGGTCAAAAAGTTTGAAGTCTAAAGATCATCTTACCGACCTTGAAGAGACCTTCGGCGTTTTGGAGCACTACAAGATGAAGCCTCAACCCCCGCGCCAAGTGTGCCTTCGGCGTTTCACTGGCAAGTTCTGGGGTTCATGGTCTCCTCACCGGGGTATTGAGGCTAACCCGGAGAAAATAAAGGCGGTGCTGGAAATGGAATCCCCCAGAACACCAAACAAGCTCCAGCGACTCACTGGGCGAGTCGCCGCCCTCTCAATAGATTCATTTCTAGATCTACAGACAAATGCCTGCCCTTCTTCAAAATATTGAAGAAAGCCTTTGTTTGGGGGGAAGAATGCGAAGAGGCCTTCCAGACATATGAAAAGCTACCTACGTCAACCCCCCCGCTTCTCAGCCGAACAACCAGAAGGTGAGCCAAGCTGTATGTCTACCTCGCGGTATCCCAATTCCGCTGTCAGTTCGGCCTGATAAGGAGGACCAAAAGGGTGGCAAAAGCCAGTATATTTATACCAGTAGGGCTCTCCGGGCCCCAGAAAAGTAGATACCCACAAAAGAGAAACTAGCGTATGCGCTAGGTTACTTCGGCCAGAAGGTTGAGCCTACTTCAGGCCCACACGCGTTCGGGTCTGACAGACCATCCTTTGAAGAGAGTCCCTGTTCGAATACGGTGACATTCGGGACGCTTAGTCAACTGGCAGTGGAGCTGGTGCGAGTTCGATATCGATATTGCCCAGGCCCGCTATTTAAAACAAAAGGGGGCCCAGGCGGGGCGCTGGCGGATTTCATAGCAGAGTTTCACGGCCCCGTTGCCCCAAGAGGACCAACCCGGTCTGCATTTATTAGGAAGATCCGGCGTAGAATGGGTCCGGCCGACAAAGAAACGGAGTGAGCATGGCATAGTTCTGATAACCCAGATAGGCAAGAGATGAACATGCCAATCCGGATGGCCCTTCAAAAACCAACTAACAACGAAGCAGAGTAATGAAAGCGTGGTGGCAGGCCCTCCACCAATCGCCCACGAGCTTGAGCCAGGGAACGTGGAGAACATCCACACGGATCTCACGTGTATAGCAGGATCACATCCTGGGAGTACGAAGCGAAGGGAGAAAAAATGAAAAAGACCCTTATGAAAGTCAAGGAACTGTCCATCCGGTTCTCGCACCTTCTCCGTAAAGAAGTCCCCAAGATAAGAAAAATGGAAGCCGATAGACTGGCCCGGATCGATTCCCCCGCGCAAGAAGAAGTGCCTCGGAAGCTCCGAAGAGCAAAAGTTCGGTCGTGCCCGTTCGCCATCCATTTCTCGATGGCCCAATATGCGTAGTAATAAGAACCCTGCGAGTGCGCCACGGAAATAATTCAGGTATATCAACCGAGGTCAGCTCCCCGGCAGGGCCGAAAAGCTGCCACTCAAACATACGCCAAGAAGGCTTCTTAAGTACCTAACACATCATCGACGGGTCCTTTACCGCCGAGGACTCACACTGCCACTCTTAAATGTCTGTTCCTAAAGATGACGCAGATTCAGGCTTTACAAAAAGAAAATTCATGGGAGGCCGTCTGTGGCAGCCACATCTGGGGGTCGGCATTCTTAGCCCACAAGCAAATCAGAGCCGGCGTATACTGGCCGACAGATGTAATCAACAATCCATGGAAATGGTGAAAGCGTGTGATAAATGTCAAAAATTTGCAAACGATCAGAAAAGCCCTCCCGAACAGAGCTCACGCCGAATCACATCTCCATGGCCCTTTTCCCCATGTGGGGAGGACATTGTTGGTCCCCTTTCCCGCCGGGACAAGGAGGTCAAATTTGTGGTAGTAGCGGGTCGACTACTTCACCAAGTGGCATGAAGCCGAAGCCCGTTGCGCACATCACCTCCAGAACATACCCATTTTTTGTGGAGGTCGTGATCTGCAGATGGCCTCCCCCACGTCGTTCGTCACTGACAACGGGAACAGTTCGATTGGCCCAAGTCATTCCCGGGATTGGTGTAAAGATTGGAAAAGTTAGGAATGTACTTCTCCTCACCGGCGGCACCCCGCAAGCTAATGGGCAAAGTCGAAGCTAACGAACAGACTATCTTTAAAATTTGAAGAAGAAACTTGAAGATAGAAAGGGCGTTGGGCCGAACAACTTCACGAAGTCCTGATGGGCTCAGGACCACCGAAAGGACCCCACCCGAGAACCCTCCTTTCGGCCTTGGCTTGGGTCAGAAGCTGTCCTTCCTGTAGAAACGGAGCTTCCTAGCCTCCGTGTCCAGAAGTATCAACCATGAGCTTGAATAGAAGGGCTGAAACTGTCCCTGGATCTCCTGGAAGAAAGACGCGACCAAGCAGAGATGGTGATGGCCTCATACCGCCAAAAGACACCCAGTATCTTCAACCGAAGAAGTCAAGCGCCGCAGCTTCCCAAAATTGCGGTGATTGGCGTGCTCAGAAAGTCACTTTAGCAACTAAGAACGTCGGGAACGGGAGAAAATTGGCCCCAAATTGGTAAGGGCCCTACAGAGTTGTGGGATGCCAACCGAACCGGCCACTTACCATCTTGAAACCTCGAAGGAAGGAGGCCTGTCGCACCCCTGGAATGCAGAACACTTGAAGCGATATTCCAGTAAATCCCCCACACTTCTTGAAGTTGTATTTTACCCACTAATGAAAATTTTTCTTCTTTTCTTGTGTTTTGCTTCTTCCTATCATTTGCATGTAAACACATAAAAGCGTGTGGGGGCGAGCCAGTCGCATTGACCCCTTCATACGAACACCCTCCAACTTTCGGTTCCGTCATTGAGGTCCAGCATATGACCATCTGACATGCTGAACCACGATCGAAAGACTCCATCACGTCATTTGAAGCGCCAAGCCTCCTTTTCGAACACCGCCGTGCAATGTGATCCTAGATCACCGCCGGTGTACCGCACTGAGGTCCGGACAACGACCCTTGACATGCCGTACCTAGATACGATAGGATCTGCGCACCGTCATCGTGGTTGCGCCAAACCCTTTGACAGACTTGTGGTGCGTAACGCATCCTAGATCACCGCGGGTACCGTCACTGAGGTCGGACAAACGACCCTTATGACATGCCGTACCTAGATCCAGAGGATCTGCGCACCGTCATCGTTGAATCCCCAACAACAAGCAACATTTACAGTTCTACAAAAAGCGCAAAGCATTTGCACTAGAATAAACATCAAGTTATAAAAGACTAAAAAAAAAGACAAACCATAACATAAGTCCAACAAAGACAAACAAACCAAATACTTAAACATATTTTACTTCATAACCACAATCAAACACAGCTGCTTAATTCGATGGGTGTATATTATCCCACATCAACTACGCAATCTTGTCCCTAGTGTTCGCTATAGCAAGCATAGTCTCATATGAGAAATCAAACTGGTTATTCTATGCAGGCCCATTGCCAATCACCTCAAGGGGAACGTACATAAAAAAATGCATCGTTGCGATCATTAAGACGGATGAAGTTGTGCAAGGTACAACACGCATTAACAATTAGGGGTTGGCGACAAGCTTTATACTTTGGCATACCACTTAGGATGTGAAAACGTCTTTTCAGCACTTTGAAAGTACATTCGATTGTCATTCGTAAAAATAAATGACGATAGTTGAACAATTCCTTCAACCCATGCAGATTACCCTCAACTTGGAAATCTTGTAAATGATATCTTTCGCCTTAATATGGTGGGAGAAAACCTTTTGTGCATGGAAAACCAGAATCAACCAAGTAATAGTATCCTGCATAAAAAAAATAATAATAATAAAAAATAAAAACCTAAATTGATGGAGTTAAGTCAGTAAGGAATATTTGTCATAAATTATATGTCAAATTTTTTGAAAGCAATATACTATTGTACCATCAGGCGCGATAGGGAATTCATTTATGGTCTAGTCACAGAATCATAGAATACTCACGAGTCATTGGTTGTGCCCTCCCAACTGCTGTACACAAACGTAAACATCATATCAAAATCACAAACGCATACGACATTTTGTGTGACAATAACCTTTCTTCCCCTAAACGCATTTTGTTTCTTCGCAGGGACCCATGCGGTGATGTGAGTACCATCAATTGCACCAAGACATCTCTGAAAAGTAGGTATTTCATACTCGGTTAAAGATTATGCTATAAAATGTCTCTACATACAAAAGAAAAAATTAATGGTTAAATTATAAGGGAAGATGCAATGGGCAGTGATTGCATACCTCAAACCAAGGGAAGTACTTTGGATTATTGTGAATGTACGGATGCATACCACCTGCTTGTGTGGGCCTTATAAAACTTTTCCCCGTATTGCATAAGGCTCGCATCACCCTGTTGACGTGACAACAAATAGTTTCAATTGAGTATTGGAACCGGTCTGCTGCCACTCTCCAATCCTGGCGATGCCCAACAATTAAGCAGAATATGGTTAGCGCCTCCTCCACTCGGACATGCTGAGTGTCTTCTAAGTACGATGCCCTCAGTGTATTCGTCAACGACAAAAAGGTGTCTCTCTGCATACGAAAAAGCTCATAGCAAGTACCTTAGTGACCACCCAACACCTCTTGGATAAAAGCGTCTCCGATTAGTATGGAAGTGCGTTGGGGTACCTTTGCAATAGTTTCTGCCGCTTCGAACATTTCCTCAATTTCAAGAAGAACCAAGAACATTTCGGCAAACCAGTCATCGTCATCAAACACAGCATTATTGGTACCGTAAAATACGAAGTTAGCGCCATGTGTCCCATCCATCCTGATTTTCAGTACGTATGACACAAAATATTATGGGAGGCATAAAGATATAGACGGTAGATAAGTGTAATGTTAGTTAGATATAGAGTATGCATAGAAATGACGTTTTTTTTTTTATAACTCATCAACCAGTTAATGATTACTACCTCAACATGTCTGATTGGCAAAGTCCTTAATTAATGGTTTCCTATATGATTACTACCTCTTGGGGTTCTATTATTCAAATTAACATAGCATTTGAAAAACATCATATATTGACATAGATCACATGATTCAAATCAGTGATCATCTTTGCACTTTTCATGTGGAAAAAATACTGCACATTTATGGGTCTCTAGTTCCAACACACACAGGAAGCATTCGTTGTTGGCTAAACATATGGTAGATGTTCCACTAATTGACAAGTACTCAACAGAACGAAAACATCATTCACCTTCGTCATTCATACACTTTATGAACTAAGATGCATCTAAGCTAGAAAAATACCAACACATTGGTTCAACTGAAAGCATAGCAAACTACTTTAATACATAATTGTCTGAAAAAACATTTGGAAAAATATTACACATAAGACTACTAAGCCGAGCCCCAGCAAAAGCAGAAAATAATACAATGCCATGGGCAAAACAAACTGCCGATCACAAGCAAATGAAAAAGTTAATAGAAATTTCCACCAACCATACCCCAATAACAGGAAAAAGAAAGTACCCAAATAGATCAACTAAAGAGTTGCAAGCCAGGCCTTCTTCTTAATTGGAGGCATTGCGATTAAACCATCACGAATGGTCTCATCCCTTAGTAGTTCAAAAGCTCTAAGATATGTTTGATCATCCAAGTCAAGAGCAAGGTCATCTAATATGTTAAGGGCCATACTCATGCTATTCGTAACAGATGCTCCACTACCACCAACAGGAGCACTTACTTCACAACTACTCATATTTTGTTGTACTTGACACATCATATCCTTCTTCATTCAGTTTACCTCTACAAACTCCTTTAATGCTTCGCTACATAGAGAGTCTATAGACTCAGAAGACTCCTTCCCCTTTCCCTTCCATTCCCCCTTCCTATTAAACTCGGAACTAGGACTAGATAAATCTAACGAATGTTTTCTTTGCTGACGGCCCCCAATTACTACACCATAATATGGGCGAGACTGCAGGCCACTCCCACTACCACCCTCACCCCCATTTCCACTACCAAACCCGTTTCCACCCCTAAACCCGTTTCCACTACCCAACCCATATCCATCACCCAATCCATTTCTAGGCTGACCCTTAGAAATACCACCATCACCCATGTTAGCACGAGCACTAACATGCATTCCAAATTGCAACAAGACATCATTCAATATTTCCTCCTCATCACTGTCAGGTGGCGTCCTAGCAGACGAATGCCGGAGAACGCCAGTGGCAGTTGACCCATTGAAGATGAGCCCCAACATTTCATAGTTCGGGCAACCCTTCTTGCAAAACCGTCCAGCCTTCTTGTTAATCTAGGTCCAAAAATTGAAAAAGTATAAAATTAAAACCTCGAACATAATGTCCGTTAACCTCAAATGAGAGAGGCGGGCAAACTTACTCTAAGATAGGATTGCCACTAGGACTTCGTCCCATGGACAGTGTTTGATATTGGGTCCCAACCTAGCCCTGTTCTGTGATGGAGGAGGTTGAAAAATTCACGGTAGTTTATGCACAGTCGAACGTATTTGGTTTTACACTGTTTGGCGGTATAGGTCCGACCAGTTTGGTTGGATAGTTGGGATGCGATTGGAGACCACAAGTTCACATGGACAGACCCGTTTACTATTCTGCCGGTATTTACCAGTTCAACTAAGAGTTTGACAAACTTGTTTTCATACTCAGGTGGCCAAATAGCGGTGTCATCACCTTTAGTAGCTTCCATCTAAAGATATATTTGCAATTTTCATTTTTTTTTAAAAAAAAATTCAAACCAGAACGTGTAATGTATAAAAAAACTGGAAATAAGACAATCATTCAACCAAATATTTTTGTGGATGTGTGCGATATGAATCGATGTACATTAGAACATGAGAGTTTTGTGTAATACCTTGCGCATTTTCTTGCTGATGTGTGCTTCCGGGTCTGTGTTTCTTGACGAGCTTTGGGTCCAATATGCCTACGTAAAACATACCATGTGAGATCATCGCCAAACAGTTAAAAGGAAAAAAAAAAGATGTAGAACATAGAAGTGAAGGGAGGAGCGTGACGACCTTCCAAGAGCGGGTCTAGGGAGGAGGATCCGTGATTGTTGAGCTTGAAGACGGAGGAGGCCAAAGACACTTGAGACAATGGTTAGCGTATATCGTATTTTTGCCGTAACAATTGTAATTGGTGGACAACCCACTCGTAATATTGTGCTGTATTTGTAAAAACTCCCCTCTTAATATGCGTTCAATAAAATCAACGGGCAACTATTCACAAATCACTTCGAGCATGGTACTTCTTCATTGGGAGGAGGAGAGGCTGTGTAATGACGGAGGTTGGGGCTAGGTGGTCAGGCTTCTCAATGCATGGGTTAGACTGTGTTTGAGACGATAGAGTTTTCTGAGTGAGATGATGGGGTAGTCAGAAGGGATTATCTCGATGGCTGTTTGTAGATGAGATTGGGTCGTCGATCATGCCTTATAAAAATAATTTGAATGGGTGCAGGTTCGCAGCTCCACGTGGAGTCACCACCGTTAGTTTATGAGAAATTGACGACCACCATTAGAAGACGACACTGTGTTGGGATTCAAATCGACGTTCATGTTTGAGTGTGTACCGTTCACTGTGGGTCTGCATCTTACGTGAACATTGGGACGCGTCGGTGGGATTTAGTGAAGTATGTGGGGTTTTTAGTTTACAAAACAGGAAGGTGCACACTTATAAGATGCACATGAATAACAAGGACCGTTGCATTCATTACATTTGCCATAGGAGTGCTGTGAACCGTCCATCTTGTGAGACATATGTTAGTCTAGTGCACAGCCGACACAGATTACCAATTCACTAAAAAGCAACTATTATCTATACTAACATATCCAACGACTCTAATTCGGTTGGTAATGATCCAACTGTCACTAACCGGTTCAAGCCTGTAGGCGTTAAGAGGTGAGGTTGGCGATAAGACTGCATCGTTCATCGAGTCAGTCAGTTCTTGGGTACTATTTTTCGTTCACCGAGGTGCTCCGTGATAATTTTTTGGATCTCTTCTAATATCTTTTATATATGAAATCTACAAGCCATCTACTATGTTTCCAACAGCTACTACTGCAACCACCACGTGTCTGAATAGAGTGAACATTCACCAGAAACTGACGGCTCAGATGAAAGCAAACTAAGGCCGATAGTCACTAAGACAAATCGTGTCCAAGTAGGAGTTAGATCCCACAATTATAAATTGTGCTCACCCGCATGGAATAGTTCATATGCAATATTTGATCAGTATTCGAATCAATTGTGGGGTGACTTGAGATCAATTTTTTTGACAGGAGCGTCCAACCACCTACGGTTATTCATGTAGTTAGGTTAGTTTGCATTTAATTGAACATTTAGTACAAAATAGCTGATCAGTTAACGGAACCCAAGCTTGCCAACATCAACTTCAGGGCTGAATAATGGTTTTGTACAGAATCAAACACAAGGCCCAAAGCAAAAATGAATTGTTTTTTTTTTTTATTTCACCTAGGTATTTTGCATGAGGACTAGGCCAAACAAGGAACCAACATGGGTTTCTGGAAAACCCAAAAAATTGCGCTACCAAACAAGGCCCAAGTATCACCTGCAGAAAGGGGGTACGGTATTGACCAGTTGTGACGTCAATTTTTTTGCTTGCTATCAAGTTGCGTCTATTATCAGGTGTTACGCAGAGCATGTGTCCTCTAACAAGCTGAAGGCATTGTCTATTCTCCCACAAAGAATAATGGGACAACAAGGATGGAGTAGTGGAAGGATATCCTTAGCAGTTCCTTCTAGACATTATCCAATTTGTAGGCGTATCGGCCCACCCAGGATGGTGGCTTAAGCTTGCCTCCTTAGGTTTGGGCCTATATTTGCACTTGGGCTGGTAAGGTGGATGCCCTTATTTATTTATTTATTTTTTTAAAAAAAATATATATATTAATGAGATATATATGACATATGGTAGTTGTTAATTAGTTTGACGTGCCTCTCAGTTAAAATTATAAATGGAAATATCATCTTGATATCTAGGGTTAATATAAATATTATCTATGATACGTTTTGAAATTGAAGCGGCAATTTGATAATAATCTTACTCTAAAGTATTAAAAAAGTAATTAATTTTTTAAAAATAAAAGAAGTACATTTCTGTATAAAACCTCATTTTACTATTTACTATTTAATTTTTTTTTTTTTTTAAAAAAAAAGTACATGAAAATAGATCTTGAGCACAAACATTCTGGACGAAAAGTACTGTAAACAAGAAGCCAGTGCATCAATCTCTGTGACTCTTGAGTGTGGGGGATTTAGACGATGCTCCACAATGGCTCCTAAGCTCCTCTCGCCCCTCTTCCCATGCCTCATCGTCCTCAGCCTCCTCCTCCTCTGCCTCTACTCCTTCATCCTCTCTTACCACGCTTCCCAATCCCCACCTCACTGCAACCTCTTCAAAGGTCGCTGGGTTCTCGACCCTGCCCACAAACCCCTCTACGACCACACCTGCCCATTCCACAGAAACGCCTGGAACTGCCTCAGAAACCAGAGAGCAAACATGGGTCTCATCAATTCTTGGAAATGGGTCCCTGAATCCTGCGCTCTGCCTCGGTTTGATCCGGCCCGGTTTCTGGGTCTAATGAGGAACAGAAATATTGGGTTTGTTGGGGACTCGCTGAATGAGAACTTCCTGGTGTCTTTCTTGTGTGTGCTTAGAGTGGCTGACATGGGTGCCAGGAAGTGGAAGAGGAAAGGGGCTTGGAAAGGAGCTTATTTTCCCAAGTTCAATGTCACGGTGGCGTATCACCGGGCCGTTTTGCTCGCCAAATACGAGTAAGATTTTGTTGGTGCTTTTGGAGAATGTTTGTTGGGTTTGTTCTGTTTATCTCAGTGCTTGTAATTTTGGTGTCATGGGTGGCTCTTATGGGTCGCTAATGGGTGAAACAAATTGTTGTACTAGTGTTATTGACATTGTAGTTAGTGAAGTTAATGCTCGTGGACGCGGAGAGAGGTTTTCATGTTGATGATTCACCCAAGAGATCGGATGGATGTAGCAGACATCACTCACATCGACATGGATTGTAATTAACCAATGTATATAGCATATATGTAGGTGTGTATCATGATAAAAGAAAAAAGAAAAATCATTCAATTGTCCAGTCTGACATTAGGATTTCAGGCGTGGAAATATCATCATTTTGTTGATGACTATGGTTTTTTAGAAATGTATAGGTACATTAGAATTCCGTTGATAAAAGTGTGAAATAATACCACTTTCCTGTTTTCCAATTCTTTCCAAATGTTCCTTTTGTGTGATTGATGAAGCGTACAGAAAGCAAAATTCTAGATTTATATTGAATGATAATAATTTTGAATTTTGATCACTTGGAAGTACATTTTTGTGGAGTTCCTCAATAAATGTTTAGCTGCAACAGAAGTTGATGATAAGCTGGATGTATGTCCATAACTTTCTACTGAAGATTCTACGTGGGGAGATGTAGAGTTCTGTGTGAATTGGTTGAATTTGTTGCTTACAGTGTTGTGTGTGTGTGTGTTTTTTTCTCCGGAAAAATCTGTGTGATTGTTAGGATTTGAATCTGATTATCGAAAACTGTTCAACATAAATATTGGACCTTTTATTTTTGGCTTCTTTTTGAACTTAAGCTATGCTTAGGCTTGTGAACAGGATAGATAGATCACAGAAATTAACATTTAAATAGGAATGCAAGTTGTAATGGACACTGATTATGCACTCTCTCATCTAATTATGTCCCCATCCTTTTGTTGCAGTGGTTTTCTGATAACTTAATACAGAGTTGCATGTTTGTGGTGTCATTCATTGTGATCAATACATATTCTTGTTGATGGATGCCTGGATGCTTTTTGACTTGATGAAGGTTTTGATGATTCCCCTAACCTGAAACTTGATTCAAAATCCTAATAACTATCTTAGTTTAAGTTGCATTTTCATCTTTATAAATTTTGAAAATGGCATCCTTACTTGCTGAAAACTGATTGAAAAAAGGTGGCAGCCAAAACAGTCGACCGTTGGCAATCAGGATGGAATGAAAGGAATATATCGAGTCGACGTTGATATTCCTGCAGATGATTGGGTCAACATCAACGACTTCTATGATGTCCTTGTTTTCAATACCGGCCATTGGTATTATCCCGTTTATTTATGCTAATTCAAAGATGTTGATCAATGAACTGTTTTCTTTTTCTAAATGCTTTGACACTTCATGTGCATTGATATATAATAGAATGTTTAATTCATGATGAAGAAGGCCTTTTGGTCTCAAATACGTGCATTCTTGGGGATATCACAACTAGAATGTACTTTATAGTTTTCATTTTTTTGGGGGAGTATAAGCCGTAAGTAATTATACTCTTACTTTTGTCTTGTTTAGTGGCATTACAGTTGTTCTTTTATTTACCTGTTTTCAAGAGATTCTGAGTCAAACTCCTTGGACTCTTTTAAACATCAATGTCCATGTGTGATATCCTTGTTAAGCAGGTGTATTCTATCTTAGTGTTAAGCTTAAAGGTTGACTTTGTTATGTGTGGAGGAGAAACCATTTTTTTCGTATAGCAACCAAAATAAAGGCATGATGCATTTTCATTATACCATCAAGTGTTTTTTTTTTTTTTTGCTACATTTTTAATAATTTTATTCTTCTCACATGTTCACTTGAGGTGTCTACACTATAAATGAAATAAAATGAGATAATGTCAGTAAGGAAGATGTTAATTTGGCAGACCTAAGTGGTTTAAATAGTTATATAAACAAAACAAATGATCTAGGGATAATTAGAAAATAACGAAATAGAAAGAATAAAGCTGGAAGCCAATAGAAGTATAGTATAGCATCTAGAAAAGGAGGAAGACAACTTAGTTTAGGACCAAAAAAAAAAAGCAAGAAATTCAGAATTTTTAGGATGGTAAGATACACTTCGCTGCTTTCATTTCTGGTTAATTTAAAGACATTTAAACTTTCAATTGGCACCCCTTGAGATGATCTGCAAACTGTGCTGTCTTATACATTCTTAGCTGTCTGAATACACTTTCCGATTTGATCTTGAAATAGGTGGGGTTATGATAAATTCCCGAAAGAGACACCTCTTGTCTTCTATCGTGAGGGGGAACCAATATTTCCTGCCATTGAGATGTTGGATGGACTTAAACTTGTTCTTGAGAATATGGTCTCATACATTCAAAAAGAAGTTCCTAGCAGGACACTCAAGTTCTGGCGTTTGCAATCACCAAGGCATTTTTATGGCGGCGACTGGAATCAAAATGGTAGCTGCTTGTTCAATGAGCCGCTTAAGGAATTTGAGGTATGAGTAGATGATGGCTATCCACACTTTCGTGCCTCCTTCCCAAGGTTTTATGCATTGTTTCACACTACCAATATTAGTCCTGGTTCATATTAAAATCATATTCAGAGCCTTGTAATTTCTTTCAAGTTTTTTGTTAACATGTACTGGGTTGTTTCCCAACTCCTCCCCCTTCTTCCTTTTCTGTGCAAATAAGACCCTCATACCTGGACAGCTTGACTTGTGGTTTGATCCCAGGAACAATGGTGTGAACAAAGAAGCAAGACAACTGAATCATCTGATTGAAGAAGCTTTGCTAGGCACAGAGATTCAACCGCTTGATCTGACTCATTTGAGTGAGTTCAGAGCAGATGCTCATCCAGCAATTTGGTTGGGAAAGAAGGATGCAGTGGCAGTCTGGGGTCAGGACTGCATGCACTGGTGCTTACCTGGTGTTCCTGACACATGGGTTGATATCTTGTCAGAACTGATCCGTTATAGCTTGGAGACAGGATGATAACAGTGACAAGATGTGTCAACTTCAAACTGAAACATTTAACAACTATGAGAAGATGTTGAGTGCTTCTTCCATGTCTGCAATAGACCAAGATCTGAGAAGTTGAATTTCAGGTTTCAAACAAGCACCCAAAGGCAATCTGAACGGAGATTTGAATGACATTAGTGCTTTTTGATGGGGAAAAAAAAAAGTAATATCATTTAGTAAATTGTTATACAACTTAATGATTGATGGTGAAAATAAGCTTTTGGATCAATATTTGTATAAAAAAGAAAAAAGAAAAAGGGGGTTATTTTAATTGTTATGTCATTTCAGTTGTATATAGTCCGTATAACAGTTTATTAAATTGCATTATTATTTTAATTTTTTTTTTAAAAAAAACCCTTTATTGTGGTAGATGGTGAGGAGATCAATATGTCCAATTGTACAAACAAGTAAACCTGAGTTCTTAGCCCGAACAGTCTTTTGATGTCATTTTTCATGTTCTTTTAGCGAGGCCTTTCTTCTTGAGGTGATAGGGAAGGCTCGAGTTGTCAAACATTCAAGGGGGATTATTTGTTTGTTAATTCATTTTTCGCCCTTGTGAACATCTCAGTCGTCGTTGTGTGCTGCTATTTTGTTAAGGCAATGGTATCGCACTTCCTGCTTACTATAAACTCTTTGCAGCAGTATGATTTTGTGCTTCTCAGTCTATCATAGTCCCTCAAGAATCAGAATGGTGTTGCCAGAGCACATTGCATGTAGTCAGGATCATGCTTTTTGTACAAAAAAAAAAAAAAATTTAAAATCTCATGGTTGAAAATTTGAAATATCCGGCAGATCTTACTCCAGTATGATGGAAGATTGACACGATTCACAAACTCAATATAAAATTAGCGGATTAAAGTTGAAGAGTTTGATTTATTTAATTAAATGAATTGAATTAAAATTATCTTATATAATTTTATATTCATGTTTTAATATAGCTGAACCCGATTAACAACATTTAGAGTTAGTAATTTTTTATATGACGACTTATAAACTTAATATAAATTAAATACAAAATTAACGAGTTAAAATTAAAACATATGATCTTTTTAATTAAATAGATTAAATTAAAATTGACCTATATAATCAAATATTCTATATCTTCACCTAAACCCGACACTCAAATACCAATGTTATCCACACACCACAAAGTCTGTCTTTTATTTATTTTTTATTTTTTACGAAGTCTGTTATTGATCAAGCAGTAGGCCACTTTCGTAAATCAAATGAGCAGCCAGGGGTAAATATCATTCAAATATCCCCAACAAGCGTGTGAGAACATCTGAACAAGGACAACCACCGAGCCCTAGGCCAACACAATCGAACTTGAACGTCTCTCCCCGGCAGTTCACTGTTTCAACTTCCAAAACCTTAATCTCTCCAAAAACCTAAACCAACCGATCTCAACCAACGGCTCAAATCAAATGGCTGTAAGAATTCCTTTCCTTTTTTCCACAATCACCCCACAAGCGCAAAAATTCCACTCCCATCCTTTCCCCTCCACAACCCTTTTGAGCAACAAACCCAGAACCGGAATTTCATGCACCAACAAAGTCAGTGATGCAGAGCTTTCATCAAATTTGGCTTCAGAGGTGGCAAAGATAAACACCCATTTAGTGCAGAGAGAGGAGGCGATGAAGAAGAGCAAAGAGCTCCTGTTCACAGAGCTGTGCCAGTACCTGGCTTTGAAAGGAGAGGAGGTGAAGAAGAAGTGGAGGAAGATGGATGAAGAGGAAAAATTGGGTTTGGTTAAAGGGTTTGTTACAGAGTGGAGTGTCAATTTTCATCCATTGTCTGCGAGGTCTGTGAAGGAGATGGTTGAGGAATATTTGCAGGAAGATAACCCATCTGCAACATCTTCTCCTTCATTGTTATATACTGGTTTGCAGAGGATTATGGGTTTTTCCCAAAACAAGTAAAAATAAAAAAAAACAGAGACACAGGTGGTTTTATTGGGATTTATAATCGTAATTTCAAACCTTTTTTTTTTTTCAAAAAAAATGTTTTTCATTAGAGGCTTAATCATGTATTGAGCATTGCATTCGTTGAAAATTGGGGATGTAAGGTGAAAGGTTTATTAATTTCAAACGATATAAGTTTAATGAAAGAAGTTTTTGCTTGGTGTATGTAATATTTGGTCTTTTGATTATTTTTTTTTCTGTTTATTTCGCAATTGCTTATGACAGAATATTGATATTGGCTTTGTTATTTTCTTTTGACGGAAAATGTTTTCCAATAGAAAATTTGCCCAAGGTGTTATTTATTTTCTTTTATTTTCCCACCAATATAAATGGGAAAAGAACATACAAAACAAAGGATCAAAGCATGAATGATGATGATGACGAAACTATTTGATTGTTGTCTTGTCCCGGACTTCGACGAAATGGATTTGGAAGAAAATCTTCTTTCTAGGGTTGGAAATGGTCATGCAACCCAGCCAATAACAATCCGTAGTAGCTCTTCATGGAAATTCCAATGCCTTAAAAATGCATTTACTACGGCTATAATTGAGCCGAGTTCAAAATTAACCAACTTAAAGCTTCATTCAAACTCGACTCATTTAACTAAACAAACTGAGTTGAAGCTTGAATTAAATTCCAATTCCTTTTTACTAGGCAAATTAACATTACTTATTCCGCATAAAATTTATATAAAATATTTTTTACATATACATCACCAGCTTAACAAGCTGAATCGAGTTTATGAGAGTATTGTTCATGAGCTAAACCGAGTTGTATTGAGTTTATTCAAGTTTAACTCTTTTAATATTTAAGCAATAATTATTGTTCAAACTCAACTTACTTATTTAAGAAATCTAGCTCGAATCAAGTTTATATTAGCTGAGCTCGAGAAGATTAATTGATAGCCTCAGTTATTACCTTCCTTCTTGCCATCTTAACCGCTGTATTGAGTTTATTCAAGTTTAACTCTTTTAATATTTAAGCAATAATTATTGTTCAAACTCAACTTACTTATTTAAGAAATCTAGCTCGAATCAAGTTTATATTAGCTGAGCTTGAGAA
Source organism: Betula pendula (assembly GCA_900184695.1). NCBI lineage: Eukaryota > Viridiplantae > Streptophyta > Magnoliopsida > Fagales > Betulaceae > Betula > Betula pendula. The sequence goes on along the minus strand of FXXK01000541.1, from coordinate 457,862 downwards.
GATTAATTGATAGCCTCAGTTATTACCTTCCTTCTTGCCATCTTAACCGCCATTGGCTTAGTTGGAAGATTCTTGTTTCTCTCATTTATACTTCGAAAACATCCGTAAATGCAAAAATTGCATAGTCTTGGTACATTGAGAGGGGGTGGCTTTCTCTGAGCTAGTAGTTGTTCTTGTTGGTAAGTTGTTCAAACAGGAGGATGCCTACTAAAAGTGTTAAATCACTTTGTCCCCAAAGTTTAAGCAAACAGGAAGGGATAAATTTAATTATTTAATTAATATTTTAACAAGAAAAAGTACAACATTCTACAACTCCGATAATAATCCTAACGTAAGTTGCACCTAAACCGGGTTGAATGTGTCGCAAAATATCAACCGGGTTTGACCATGTTTAACCAGATCAAAAGCTAAAAGGCCTAAAATGATCTAATTACAAGCATTAAGAACCTCAGCATTCAGAAGCGGCTACCACACAAGGGATTAGAAGAATTTTGAATAGATAATACTTGATAAGAGAGGAGACAATGCTCCTTCCCAATGTCGTTTCGTCCTCTACATTAGATACAAAGGAAACTTACACTGAGCTGAAATTAATCAGGTTTCACCTGAAAGTTGATGCATGTCTTCCCTTTTGACCTTTGTGACTTTGTCCAATGGAGAAAGGATGAGATCAGTGGCCCATGGTCACCACCTCACTATAAGAATGTATGAACAACTTGTCTAAATTATTCTTTAGCTAATTGATCTTTCAAAAACCATAAAGGAATCTAGAAAGAATTTCTATATACAACACAGTAAACTACTACCAGCCATTACCAAACACATCATTGCCACAACATTTTCTTTAGTCCGAGAGAGAGAGCGGGAGATTCACATACTCACATCAGAAATACAGCGGCCTGCACTGTGCAGCTGAAACCTCCGCTGGACAATATGGACACTTAAACGTCCGCGTGCTACTTTTTGACAGCTTCATGATTGATTGCTTGCAAAGAACATGCAAGCATGGCATCAGCATTGGAGGATTCTCTTCACTGCCTTGATCCCTACTCACAGGACAAACAAATATCGAATGAAACTGAAACTCCTTCCCCAACTCAACTGGCACTGGCAGCTGTTTCATTGCCAGCCATTCCTGCTTCTTTGCAGACATTACATGTGCTAGCTTTAAAAGAGTAGGCAACCCTTCAACCCCAGCCGCTATCGCCACGCTCAATGGGCTCACATAGGACTGCCCCAAGAGACTGCAGAATTCCTGGGTCAGCTCTTCAGACAAATTATCCCAATGGGTTGGAGAAGTCATCTCCTGATATGGGGAGCTGCCAAGCCTTCCTGCCCACAAGAGGCAAGCCATAAGCTTCTGGAACTCCTCCATGTGAAGGGAAGCAAATGGAGTAAGGTAAGCTCTGGCATAGTTAAGTGCATCGGTTCGGGTTCCTTTCTGTAAAATCTCCACAAACTGCAGCCTATGAAGTTTAAGCTCAAGATTTGAACTATTCTGCTTGAGCTTCTCACGGTTTGTACAGGCCCACTTCAGAGCAGGCTCAAGGTTCCTAACTCTTACAGCCCCAATTATCTGATGCAAATCCAAGAATTGAGATTTTAATGCAGTTGCCTCCGGTTCTCCAGCTTCACTCAATAAGCTATCGCCAAGATCAAACAAGCCTTGCTGGTAGAAATGGACTGCAACAATCTGATTCACAATGTGGAAGTCAAAGTCCACATTTCTATATGCCTTTGATATGTCAGGGTTGAAGAATTTTTCAAGTAGTTTCTGGTACTTGCTAACGTTTAAGTTTAGTTCCTTCTGTGACCCTTCCAACTGGTGGAGAGGACCAATTGCATTGAGCTTGAGTTTAAGATCTGCGAGTATGGACTTCTGATCAACAGGGGAGGCAGGGTCATGAGCTGACTGGATTTTTCCCAATGCCTGTTCAACTTCAAGGCCAACTAGGTCAATAACTTCTTGGGATTTAGAAGAAGATAACTTTTGCTTCTTAGAAATACGGTCAAATGCATCTCTGATGGTATCTAGCTCCATCTTTCAGTTCAACTAACAAGCTCCTACAAGAAAGTGCAGGCAAGTTTTCATAATGGGAAAATGCACAATAAGCTATGCAAATTATTTTCTTTAGTAGGAAACCATAAGTAAAATTTTAAAATTTTAAATTTAGGAATACTATTATGGAAAAAATAACAGAGAATGCAATTCTTTATCAGTAATGAGATCATCGAGCTATTACCAAGCATCAAGAGGATATACATCTATAAAGTGGTTAAGAAAAGGATGGGTGTATGCCATTTCGAAACCATTCCCTTGTATTTTTCAGGAAAAAATTCCAAACTAATTCAAGAAACCTGCTTCTTCAAATATTCACTAGAAAGAATAGCCATAATCAAGCTCAGACAAGCTAAGGTGAGATTGATCTCACTTTGCCAAGGTTCATGTTAAGCTTCATCCAGTTAACAATTAACAAAAGCTCCTGATGCTCAACTGAGCCTGCGAAGTCATCTATCAACCTCACCAAGTGTTGTACATTCATGGGGCCCAAAGCCCATAAGTCAAAGGTTTTCACAGCCATATTCATGATATGTAACTAATTCTACATGGATCATCAACCTACTGACGTCCTCCTCCATTCACATTCCTTGACTCAAAATCAACTGCTACCATACAAAGCTTACTTAATTGGTCCTTGCCTTATGACCTCTTAATCTTTGAATGAAATTCATTTTTGTCTGTCTCTACACTTTCTCTGTGGTCATATCCTCACAGACCATGATTCACGTTTAAATGTTGAGACACATTCCAATTGTAAGACCAAGGTTTAAAACACCAAATATCAAAGAAGAAGACATTTCTCCTTTCTCCCTTTTTTGAAACATCTATGAGATGAAGACTCTAAATGCAGTACAACTAGAACTACAAAATGTCAAACTCACAATTGATACCCTATGTAAGACCAAATTTGAAAAGTGCAAGACATGAATCTACAGTGTGCCACTACCTCTACACGGTTTGCTTCAGTTTTTTTAGAAGTGTCCATGGAACATAGCCTTCAATAAACTAAGAATGGTAAAAAACAACTAAAACATTTGTAATTGATCGAAACAAAACAGATAGTTAAATTTGCTAGTAGCTACAAACAATAGTAGACATAAACTGCTGTGGCCAAGAGAGAGATTTTTCTTCTCTCTCTCTCTCTCTCTCTCCCATTCCGTTGATGAGTAATAGGATTACGAAAACCAGAAAGAAAATTCCCAGTACTAGGAAATATACATGAGAAACACAAAGGAATAAATTATGAAAGAGGTTAGCAGCAGAGGGTGAAAGAAGTCAAGAGTTCTTGGCTATCTATTAAACCTTCCCCCCACCCCACCAAAAAAAAAAAAAACGAAAAAACAACAACAACAGATAGGAGGCGCGGTTCTGGAGGGCACGTCAACTGAATAGAAATCCTACATCCTGACCCACAGTTTGGCTGTCAACAAGAATCTAGTTCAGTGTTACCAATAATTAAAAACTCATACTTAGACTAGGTGGAGTTAATAAATACAGGAAAATGCTGACCATAAAATTAAGCAGAACCAGAGTCCAAAAACCTTTGGATCCCTTGATCTACAATAGAAAAAGGAAATCCCTCAATTTTGGAGTGGTTATAAAGAGGTCATTAGTTCTCAAAAGTATGATGCCCATATTCAACTGAATACAGTCAAACAGCATTATGATAACATATTCGGATATAGTACATATTCTTCCAGATTAAAAGCCAATCAAAATACCCAAGATGCTTAATATCTGTATTCCTCTAAATTCACATGACCTTCTCAAACATCCAAAACATTTGAATACCTCAATCCTAATTTTTGTACAATCAAAGGTTAAAGTGCAGAAAGTAGTTTGATTTACAGTATAAATTCAACACTCATTCAAGAGTAATTATGGGATTAAGGCCTGGGCTTTGCTTGTTTAGGCTTGTCAGTGAGCTCGAAAAGAGTTGTGTTCACAAATGCACTGTCCTTGTGTCATAATCAATAAAAAGGCTAGTGTAACCTCTTGCCTCAATTTTATTAGAAACTTCCTCCTTAGCGAAATTAAGTATAAAAGGAAACTTGTGATAAGATAAAATTTCTGTTTTTTTTGTTCTTACTTTTCATTTTTTATTTTGTTTTGTTTAAAATGATCAACGAATACTGACAAAGAAAATTAATCAAAGATTCGTATCTAGTGATTCTAAACACTCAAAGTTTATGTCCTTAACTCCTTGCCCCACTTTTTATAGTGGACAGTTCTTTTACTTCCAGTCAGTAAGTCTAAACGAATACCCTCCCGAAGAATTCATCTTAGATTACTAAAAATTCTAAACAAAGAGCAGAAGACATATTAAATGTTTGGGTCTAGGGTCTTTTCTCAAGAACTCCCAAAGTTAAAAAAGGATAACTACTAACAAGTACATGATGAAGATAAGAAGACAGAAAAGAGAGAAGCGAAAAGAAGATAAATTACTTTGTAAGTGATTTTTGGGTGCCTAAAGAAGAGTTCATTGTCAAACCTATTGTCATAGAAATCTCTAAGAAGCAAAAACCTACAAGGATTTCAAGGGAGTGGTAAATCAACACCATTGGTTATGATCAATCAGGACTCCATGTATCCTATCACAAATAGTTACTATATGAAACATTGTGAAGTGAAACTAGACTAAATGTAGGTTTTTTCAATGGCCAATGGTTAATTGCTTAGCTATCTGAAATTCCAATTGAGCACATTTCAGAGTTCATACTACTCCTGAATACTCTTAAAGAGTCTCATTACCACTTGTAACATCAATTAGGAATGAATTCTAGTCCTAGAAACAGTACCGCCGGATTCAAAATGCACCGGAAAATGCCATAACAGCCAACATGAATTCCAATTTGCAACCATTTTCCTTGCTTAGAAAGTACACGGTACAAAAACACATCACAATTACTATTAATCTTTGACATCTCTACCTTCTCTCTAGTCTTTACTGATACTAATATGATTGCCTGGTAGCGATGGAACAAATATTAACTCAAAATAGTAGCCTTTTCAATTCAACATTAACAGTAACTTAAAATTCACAATCATTTTTCTTCCATTTCCTTCGTTTTATCAGCAACCAAACAGAGTGCAAAGTGAAACACGAAAAACCAAACAATTAGGGAAAATCTAGGTGAACATAAAAAACCAAAAAAAAAAAAAAAATTGCTTTGTTGCATTAAGTCGCTAAACTAAAGAAACTATAATAGAATTTTAAAGTATAAATTCTCTGTGTTTATTAATTTTCCTCCGTTTTCTCGGGAACCAAACGGAAAGTACAATCTGATAAACGGAACGAAAATAAATTCTCCGATGCCTTAAATTAAATAAAGGAACTGAAAAAAATAGAAAAAAAAATAAGGAAATCAGAGATCTCACAGAGAGGCTCTTTGTTCCAGCACTAGCAGAGCGACACCAAGAGAGAGAGAGAGAGAGAGCACAAGCGTGCGAGTTTCTGAGAAAATCAGGAAAGTGGCGAGCACACGTGTAAATATTGATTAACGCCTACGTTTCGTACCTATTCATGGAGATGCCACGTGTCGAGAGATGAGATTGAGACGGGTGAATGTGTACAATCGTCAATCGACGGTGAACGTGGTGAACCTGCGGTTGGTGAATGATTTTTGGCTATCTAATTTCTTCCTATTAGTACAAAAATTAAAAAAGAACATTTTTTTATAAGGAAAAAAAAAAGATTTAAATTTTGAAGTCTGCGAGAAATAAATATAACTTTTTCACCAGTGCTCAATTATAAATATTTTATGAAATTTGATATTTACCTTAAAATAAGTAATTAAACCTATATAATCCAACGTTTTGATTTTAATTTATAAAACAAATAAAGGATTACTTTATCTGTGATTGACTTCAAGTTTAAGTTCTTAAACGATATGTAGCACAATTGCTTCTGAACGACTTTTTTTTTTTTTTTTGAAAACAGCCATTTAATCCATTAATATGGAAAAGTCCTGAACATAATGTTCAACAATTACAATATTAAAAATGTCTTGAGTTAAATAAAAAAGAGAGTAAACTTTACAAGACAATGCGCAGCACAATTTGCCTTTGACACTTGTCATTGTAAAAATGTTAACAAGCTACTTCTAAACGACTTGTATCCCAAGTATTGATGGATATATAGTGCATGAAAATGGAAGTTCTAAAAACGCTCCGTTCTCTTTCTTGAAAGAAAACTACATACGTTTCTTAGCCTGAGAAGAGGATTAATCCTCCTCTGCCCCCCTTCCTTTTAGCTGCTTGGGGAGGAGGAAGAATCCTCCTTCCCCTTGTTTTTCTCACCTCTTTGGAGGCTCTCATCCAGCACAGCGGTTTTGCCATCCACTCCACTACCACAAATCAGCCGATCCCCATCTCCTCCGCCCTATCTCATCCTTGGATCCGCCACCTTTTTGAAGTTTTTGGATCTAGCTTTTTCAAAGCTAGATCTATCAACTTCAGAAAGCTCCATCTACACACGACCCCCTTCCGTCGAGTTCCTGGGATCCACCACTTTATGTCATCACCAGAAACGCTACCATCAGACGAGCATGTGTCGGAGCGTGTTTTACACGTGCCTGCGAGTAGATCTTACTCACGAAGTCGTGCTCATCACGCGCCGATGTGAAGCTCGTCCTCCATCACGCGTGTTGCACCACTACCATTGGGTCAACCGCGTTGGTAGCATTTTTTCTCTGCCTGGTCTTCCGCTATTGCTATTATTTTACTGTTTTTTCATTATGTTATTTGTTGTTTCTGGGTTTAAGTCTTCCGGTTTATGGGAGATCTACTCTATAGGAGTTTCTGTTTTGTTTTTAACAATGTCTTATTCCCCACAACCTCCGCAAAGGGGTTGTTTTATTTATCTTAATAGTAGCCACTCTTCAACCTCCATCATAAGATTGTTGTTTTGGACAGGGTAGAAGACTCCATAGCGTGTCATACCCCTGTTTTCTGCTATTTTGGTCCCTTATTTGTCATGTGCGGACCAAACCTTGGCTTTGTCTAAGGTAGATAGAGCCGAGAATCTTTTGTTTCCTTTGGAAACAAGAAGCACTCATTCTCTCCTTGTGTTTGAGTTTGAAACACTGTCTTTCTATTTGTATTTGGGTCTATTGTTGGAGTGTCCACTCCTCTTGAAAATATTAGTACAACGAGTAATTCTAGAAATTTCTTTTGTATCTCTATTATATTATTCTAAAAATGAAATGTCTTTCAAAATCATAATTTGATCAATTACAAGATAAATGTAATTTTAAAAGTCACATTATTTTTAAAAAATCACAAAAAAAAAAACTTTTAGCATTACTTTAATACATTGTGTTAACTTACTAACTTACGTATCAATTTAATCCATGTGTGTGAATAATTTAACTATTAAATATTAAATATGTGGTATTTTGTTTTTAGTAAAAATTTTAGGAAAACATATTTCTATCTAACAACTACCTTATTGTCAATGGCTTCATAAACTTTAAAAAAAAAAAAATGACAATGTTCGAATGGTAAAAATATCATTCATAAAATTAAAAAATTCAATTTTTTTTTTTTAAAAAGTTTTTTAAAAAAAAAAACTAAAATACTAATTTTTTTTTTTAAAAAAAATTTAAAATAAAATAAGTAAAAGACACCCTATGCCCTGTCTGTCTGTCACTCCTCCGACAAGACAAGACGGCATCATTTATGACTTCTCAATGATAGAGTCAGCCTTCTTTACCAATATACCAATCTTTTTTCTTGATTTCCAGAGACAAATCTGGGTTTCTGTTCTGTTTCAGGTGGGATGACACAAAAGTATGTGTTTGAGGCCTAAACTATATATCCAAAGAATGGGAGCTCTTCGTGCTCTCCTCTCCACCCTTCAATGGAAGATGCAGGTCACAAGGAGGCTTGGGATGAAGACCCATCTCCACTGGCACTGGGAATTCCTCCTCAGCCGATGTCAGCGTCTCCTCCTCTCTCTGGTCTCCGGTAAGGGCCCATATCGTGTCCTGATCAGCTCCTATATATATATATATATATATATATTGACAGAAGCTTTAGTATTTTCCGTAAGAACAAAGAACAAAAAGAAAAAGACGCCTTTTTGATTTGTTATTATGTAATATATATACGTTTAGTTATTACGTATGTAATGTAAAATCATAGCAATATATACATACATTTAATTTACTTGTCTTAAATAAAAAATTAACTTGTTAATTTGTTACTTTTGGGTCGTCGGGAAATTTGGAAACTATGATGGCTCCACTTATCGCTCGAGAGTAATTTTAATGACCCTATAGAGGCCCAAATCTCTGCTAGGATATGATAGATAGGATACTGGGGCAAGCCTAATTTAAGACGTACACCGGCCCAATTCAAGACGTAGGAGTCCCGTTTTAGTTGGGAGCCAATTGTCCCACATCGCTCAGTTGTAACAGCAAAGACGAGTACATAATGCAAAGCAGAAGAGGAGAGTTTGTCCTTCGGGACATCCGATAAAATTGGAACGATACAGAGAAGATTAGCATGGCCCCTGCGCAAGGATGACACGCATAAATCGAGAAATGGTCCAAATTTTTTTTTCTCCCTCTGCGATCTGTGCTTCTATGGCTTCTTCCTCTGACTTCTTCGTTCTTTTCGGTTTGGTTTTTGGCTTGGTGCAGTTTTTGGGTGCAACAAGTTGAAGGACACCGGTCTGGACCGAAGGTCTATGTCGTCGTTTGGAACAGCAATACCCTTGCATACGAGGTCTTCATCGGCAGTGGAAAGATTGCATTTTTTAAATGATTTTGGGTGTTTTTTTTAGACCCTTTTGGATAAATTTTAATTGGGTTGTTTTGATTTTGTTTTTTGTTCGTTTATAGGGTTCAATTGCAGAAGGTGCTTTCTCAGGGTTACGACTACACCGCCTGGCTGCTTCAGACTAAAACTGGCAGGTAAATACATAAAAACTAACCCTATTAGTCTTATAATATGTTTTTGATATTCAAGTGGCTGGAACCTGGACGGGTTTAGGTTTGCAAAAATTGACAGTTTTTGTACAATTTGTTGTGATTTTTTGCTGAGTGCTTTCACTTGTTTTAGTTGTAGAAGGGCTTTGGTTGGGTGAATTTAATACCCTTTTTTTTTTTTTCAAAATTACCTGATATGGGTTTGTTTCAATTCTAAACGTATCCCATTTCTATTAACTAACATCTGAATTTGCGTTTTGTGATGAAGATTGGATATTAATTCAGTTTGGATATATGGTAATGCGGCCAAGTGTATTTGCCGTTACAGATAAAACAGTGTTTGTGGAAGCATTGTTCGACCTTACCTTAATTTTTGTCCTCCTAAATGGAAAGCATGTTCCCATAAAGATTTTAATTTTATGTCAGATTGTATGAGATCTACGTTTAATATATTTATTCTGATCTAGTCCCATCCTTTCCCTTTCGATCTTCTCACATGAGCCAAGACCCTAGGACCATTATATGTCAAAATTAATATGCTGCACGCTTATACACAAGACTGAAACGTTTAATCACTGTTTAGCTAACTCCTAGTTCTCTTTTGTTCATCTATTAGTTATTATTTCAAGGTGAAGAGTCTGGTTTTATTTGCTCCATGTATGCATCGACTAATTGTCTTGACACTAAAAGAGCCCATTTCTTCTCTGATGTTTCCCATGTTAATGTCAAGCAGGGCTATCCAATGCCATAAGGTAATTCGGCTTGCCTCAAAAGGATCTGAAGGGGTTTATGTAACATATGACATGCACGTGCTATAGAAAATTAGTAGCTCTAAGGGTAATAGAGTTTCCTGTTGTATTTTCTGTTACTGAACATAAATTTGAATTTGAAGTCTCTAAAAGCTTCATGTAATTGTATCGAATTGTTATTTTGTAATATGTAATTGTAGTATATAGCCTTCTACAAGGGTGGAGCCAGGAATTTTATATATATATATATATATATACACACATATATATAGTCTTTTTACATGTATGCGCGTATTTATATAAAATAAAAGCAAACAAGTTTTAAATTTAATTTCATACTAAGTTATAAGTTATAACTCTATATAAAAGTTATATTTCTATAAATAAGATTTAAAAATGAGTATCTTTCAGTGAATCAGTGTTTTGATCTTGAGGAATTTTTTCAAAACAAACCAAATACAATAAGGTGTTAGTCAAATGTTGCAAATCAATAAAAACAAATTAATTGCATATTTTCAAGACAATTATTAATTTAATAGAATAAATTAAAAAAAAATTCCAATCTAATTTGGAGGGGTTTTTTCTCATCTAAAATTAAGATGTTGCATTTTAATTAGTACTTCGGTTGTGTGAAAAAAATATGCCTAGTTCTTACATTACACTAATAAATTTAAATACTATTACACTAATAAATTGCATGTATACTTCTTACTTTCTCCTACACTATTGAATTTCATTACTAGTACTATATTTATCTAGACATAATTAATCTAAACAATGTGAACATGTCATTGTAATTTTTCACTCCTAAGCATAGTGTGTTTTTTTTTCTTCATATTCTTATCTTTTGAGAATCAAATACTAAGATAATAATCAAACACCTACACTTGTGTAGAAAATAAATAAATAAATCAAACACCTTCTTTTGGCTGGCTCTCTTATTATGCCTACGCAAGGTTTTTTTTTTCTCAAACACTATTATAAGAATGAAACACCTAGCTGACTCTCTTGACTCTTTTCATGACTAACAACTCATAATTTTATCTTCTTGAAATAAATTTTCTATTTCTCATGTTTCGGAGGTTTTCTTCACGCCTCACCCTCATGAGTCGATATTGAGGGGCCATATTTCTTCATTGTTGCATATGTCATATTTCTTCTTTGTTGCAGGTTATAGGAGCCATATGTGGTGATAATATGAAAAAATAATATTTTTTTAGAGGTTTTAAAATATCTTGAGGTGCCATGGACCCCCCACCCTTGTGGGTGCCTCCGCCCCTAGTCTTCTAAGCATATATTTATTGCTGTTATGTTTCTTGTGCTTCTTTGTGTGAGCTGGAGTTTTCCTAAATTTGCTCTGGATTTGAAAAATTTGTATACAACTTTCAGAATTCAAATTGCAGAATATCTAATCTTGCATCATGCCTTGTTTGGCTAAGAGGCCTGTAGTTATATAATAGTGCCGTACTTATGTGTTCTTCAGTTCTGGTCACTTTCACTGTCTTGGACCTACAGTGCTTTTGAAACTACTTAAAGGTTTACTTTCTAGTTGTCCTTTTTACACTAACTTGAAAGGCATCCAATCAACTGGCATTGTGTAGTTACCAACTTTTCCCTGCCCTTTCTGCTTTGAAACGGGTTTCAATTCTTCTCTTACTGATGCAACAAGTCGACCTATATTTTTGAACAATTTTGCTGTTTCTGCCGGGTGTTTGGAACTCTGACTTTGAATTCTGTTAATTGAAATTTCTGAAGTTAATGTGTGTTATGGAACTGAAATGATTCAAAAATGTGTGGAAGTTAATTTGGTTACGTTTTATTTTTATTTTTATTTTTTTTTGTATCACACATGGAGGACTTTTGCATTTGAATCAGAACACATGGTAGAAATCATAAAGAATGATTTGCGTACAACTACATCCAATTTATCTTCTTAATTTATTTGCACCAATTTTTACATTTTTTTGGAAAACTTGATAAAACCCTCTTAAATTTACACGCGTTTTAAAATGATTCATTCAAAATTTAAAAACTCTCAATTTAAATTATTGAACTTTTAATTTCTATCAATTTCTCCTGTCCGTTAAAGTTTTTTGTTAAAATTTTCAAAATATTTTGGTTTTTTTTTAAAAAAAAATAAAAAATAAAAAAATTTAATATTCAAGTGTGAATACTTTTACAAATTTCATTAAATTTTGATCAACACCTAACTCTTTCAAAGTTTCCCATACATTTTATAATAATTAGTTTTGAAATCCTCTTTCTTGGAGTTTCATTTTCTTTTGGCTTATTTCTTTGAATTGCAACAATTGGAAGTCTACCACGTGTGCACTTAGTCATTTAAAACTCCCAAGGATTATAATCATATTTTTTGGTAAACAAGGCAAAATTCCTCTCATCATCTTTGACCACTGTGTGCAAGGACTTGTCAACATCAGACTTTTATTGGGGGAGAAAAGGAGAAGCATAAGAATTTTAAAAAGAGAGAATATTGAAATAAAATGAATGATTGACATTTCTCAAAACTTGAAAGAATGAGTGAATTAATTACAAAGAAATCATTGTAGTCAGCTATCAGGACAAATACCTAATAGTTAGACCAAGCTCATCTCAGCATTTCATACTTGTTTCCTACTTTGCCGGATATCTATTCCTAAGTAATACAGTATATGGACCTAAAATTCCCTGAGTGAGGTAAAGAATCAATAAACAGAAAAGCTTCCAAAAGTGACCAACTTTTTTGATCTGAATGTACAGCACCAATGTGGAGAAGAAGGTCCCTCTCAGTTCTATAGAATGGTGTAACTGGAGTAGGAGAAACCATTTCAAAGCATTTACCTTCGTTTCTGCTCCATCTTGGCTTGAACCTTCTGTTCCAAAACGGCCGTATCTGTCTCGAGGTCGAACATTCTATTAAGAGCACGCATGTTCTCAAGTATCTCGTTCAGAGCACGGGTGTCATCACATCTCAGGTTCTCCATTGGACCATGAAGAATTTTTTTTACTATAGCTGTGCTAAGATTGTAAATAGCTTCTTTCGACTTCCCGGAGATATCATCACCTATCTTTGATAAACACTTGTTCAGCTCAGCATCCCTGATCCTTTCACAATGGCTTTTTAACCTCTTGATGGTGGGAACAGTCTCAAGGGAATCTTTCCAAGCTTCAAATTTCTTCGATTCCTCTAGTATAATTGGCTCAGCCTCCATAGCTTTTCGGAGTCTATCCTCCTTGTTAGCTGCCACAACTTCCTGAAGGTCATCCACATTGTATATGACTGCAGTCTCAAGACCTGAGACAGATGGTTCCACATTCCTAGGAACTGAGATATCGATAAAAAGCCGCCTTCCAATTTCTGATCGCACAGTGGGGAGCATCTCCACATGCTCTTTTGTGAAAAATGGGGTTTTTGATGAAGTGCTGGTAAAAACTACATCAGCTTCAGCAGCACATGATTGCATTTCTGAGAAGGGTTTGTAGATTATTTCAACATCCTTGAGCTCTTCATGTATGGCATCAACTCTTTCTTTAGTTCTGTTCACGACAACCATATTTCTGCACCCTTTTGCGACTAAGTGTTTGATCACGAGTTTCCCCATCTTCCCAGCTCCAATCACCAGCACTCTGGCAGTAGCAAAAGAAGATTCTGGAAGCTTCATTAAGGCAAGTTCCACAGCAGCAGAACTGACAGAAACTGACCCTGAAGCAATGTTTGTCTCACTCCTAACCCGCTTCCCAACAGTGATTGCATGCTTGAAAAGCCCACTGATTTTCCTATCAAAGCCAGCTACTCCTTGTCCAACTTTAACAACTTGTTTTACCTGAGCAAGGATTTGACCTTCCCCTAGAACAAGAGAGTTAAGCCCAGCGGCTACTTCAAACAGGTGCTGGGTGGCTTCCTTGTTATACAACACAAACTGGTGCTTAGAAAGCTCGGAAACAGAAACCCCACTTATCTGCAGTGAACAAAAGACAATATTTGTTATGTTGAAAAAAAAGCTAAATATGGTCAATTGCTAGCTATGTGCAGTAGAAACTCAGAGAACTCTTCATATAGATGTCATGAAGGACAGATGTTAAGATAATATTTGTTGTGTTTATCAGCTATGTGAAGTGTACTTCTTCTTCTTCTCTCTCTCTCTCTCCATTTCTTTTTTTGGTTGGTTCTGTTGGCTTTCTTTTTTATTTTTCAGCGGTTGGGTTGGAGGGGCGTGTTAGATGCTTCCTCACTACACATAAAATGAAAATTATTTACTAAAATGAAGCTAATCAATACCTTTGACATCCATTCTGTCACTTCTTTAACCCCACGATGCTGAGACAGAGCCACAACATATATTTCCATTCGGTTACAAGTACTAAGAACAGCAGCTTCCTCTATATGGTTCATAGCACACAGCTCAGTAATGGCTTGAGGACACTGTGCTTCTGGGATGGCTAGTTTTTCACGTATCTCAACTGGGGTAGAGTGAACATTAAGCCCTATGACCACAATGCAGCTGCTTTCCTTTGTATATCCTAAAGAAAAGGTAAGAATAGATCAGCAAATTATCTCCTTGATTGAATTACAAAAGCTAAAGGTTTCTTAGGATGCACGAATACTAAAAGGCACCATTCCTCTTCAATTCCTTTCTGAGAAACAATTATCAACAAGTTTGGAAGCAGAGGAGGTACAAAATGTATAATCACTACCCATAAAACACAAAAATGGACAAGAAGAAGACAAAATAACTCACAACTCAAGGCAACATGGTCAAAAATCACTCTCAGTATAATTTCAAATGTTAATGCAATCAGTGTAGGAAGTCAGACCCATTTAGTACATTGGACATTTAATAACTTTATTTGCACTCTCCAATCATGTCATTTGACAACAATTCAAACAAACAAAAACACTATCTGCTTAAGTTAATAATCAATACATTGCAATGTCATGCGAGTTTATGAAGCATGGCTAAAAGCTTCTCTAATTCTGAAAGTAATCAATGCCTCTCAATTCTCTACGATAATTAGGGAATTCTCCACATTGGTATGAAAATTATCAGACCCCTGCCAACACAACACACCTGCCCACAAATCTCTGAGACCAACTAGGACCTCAGAAAATTTCACCTCTCTAATGTAATCTCACCCCATCATTGACACAGCTATATGGTTCTTTATTCCACAAAGTCACCGCGAGGACTGGCAAAATTTAGACGTTAAGAAACTCTCATGTTCAAAATCCTTAATCCATTTTGGAGCACCTACGAAACTTTGGATCCACATGGTGTCAAAATTCTGAAGGCACCATCCTCAGAATCGAACACAGGGAAACATTTTAAGTTGTAAAACAAACAATTCACACAGATCAAACAAGAGTTGGCTGCAAATGTCACTTTCACATTACAAGTCGTCAAAAATTCTCAACCTTGAATGCTGACTCGAAAATCCCAATATAACATTTCAATCTAGAAACCCTTTCTAACAATAATTTGAATGTTTTATTGAAATGGGAGGTGAAAGATGGAGAGAAGATCGAACTCAAGACTTTGATATGATACCATGGAAAAATAACCATCTCTCTCAAAAGCTTAAGCTGAAAAGAAATGATTGATCTAATCGTCTAATTAATATTCTACCAGAATCTCACTAAACCAATGAACAATTAGACATATTAAAACAACAAAAAATGGATATTTACCAACATGGGTGTGTTTGAAATTAGAACAAAAACCCAACTTTTTTTTTATTGGGATGAATGAGTTTTATTTTCAAATACAACCCCACTTCTAGCAATACAGCTAGAAAACCAACTTTAGTAACAAAACAAAAGTTTTTAGATTAAAAATGGGGCTTACTGTTAGCAGGAGACGACTTGAGCAGCTCGAGAGGCGAGGCAGTCAACGCCCTCGAATCGATCTTCTCGCTTGGGAACACAGCCTGGCACTTGGGGCCTCTGATCTTAAAGCCCTTGTAGGAAACAGAAGCTCGATCAGAAGGAAAAGCAGCCGACGAAAACGCCGTGGTGCTCTTTCCACTCGTAGATGGAAGAAGAGAGGTCGCTAAGCCGATTGCAGAAGCCGCCATTGAAAACAACGTGAAAAAGCTGAGAGAGCTCCAAGATTCAGAGATGGTGAGAGAGAAGCTGAATAATATTATATATATATAGAGAGAGAGAGAGAGAGAGAGAGAGTTTTGACTGAAAAGTTCAAACTTGGGTTGGAACATGGTTGGTGCGAAAGATTTGACTCTGGCAAAACGGGAACAATATGAGACGCGTGCTCCCACCGGCCACCGGCCATCAGTGCTGACGCTCAATTTGTCTTCGAAGTTTCCTTTTTTCCATTTTCTCGTCTGCTTTTTTAGATTTGAAAAATTAAAAAATGCCAGGTCAATTCATATACAAGTCAAAACCTGCCAATCCAATTGTATTGGAGGACGAAGAAGAATACACGTATAAAAGAGAACAGAAAGGAAAAAAAATAAAAAGAGGGAAATAATTATTTCACTTTAGGACAGATAACATCATCTTTGTATGATTTGTTTAAATTTAGACACGTTCGTCAATTGGAGACCTATTGCCTAAATTATAGGCATTATCTATGAATTCTAAATACTTTTAAAATATATTAATTGATAAGGGCTTCTTTTTTTTTTTTTTCTTTTTAAAAATAATGTTTCATTTGTGTCCATTACATTTGTAACAGAATACTATTAAATTTTGGTTTGGTAGTAGTTTTAAAAGTTTAATTAATTTTGAATGGACACAAATAAATATGAAATAGCATGTTTCATTACTTTTTTTTTTTTTTATTGGTTTAACATTGCTTCCTAGATTGTTTATATGTTATTTATACCTTATTTATGATTGATAATTTGATAATGCTGAAAATCTCCACAACTGAAACCAAGCCGAATAGAGTACCTACAAAATAAGAAGGGTTTAGCCCAAAGGATTGTCGGATGTGCCGATGGAAAATAAAATTGCATTTGTTGCAAAAAATCCAAGTAAGATAACAAGTATATGAACCACTGAAGGTAAAAATAAAAAAAAACCAAAAAAAACTCATCCTCTCATATATTTTTGAAAAGTTACACCCGAATTTACAAAACTGTTCGACTTTAGGGGAATTGAAAACATGCCTCCATTTGATGAAGTTTTTGTTTTATGTTTTTTAATAAAATTCCAACAACCAAATTTCAAGAGATTTTAATTTAGAGTATCACTTCTTTTGGAATGGAAGCTCGCGACCCTCATGGCCCACTTGAACTTCATTCTCACGGGTCAACACAAGTAGCACAAGGGAATATGAGATTGTTGGAATAGAGATTCACGACCTTTAGGGTTTACTTGTACTTTGTTATAATTGGCATATATAAGTAGCACAAGGGAATGAGAGACTACTGGAATAGAGGCATGTGACCCTCATAGCCCACATGACAACAGCCTCACAAGGCCCGATACCAAACTGGCTTAGACGCATCCAAAGAGCTAATGAAGCGCTACAAATAGCACAAATGAATGAGAGATTGTTAAAATAAAGACCTATGATCCTCAAGACCCACACGACAGTAGCCCCACAAGGTTCGATACCAAACTAGCTCAGACGCACCCAAAGAGTTAGTGAAGGGCCACAAATAGCATAAAAAAATAAGAAACGGCTGGAATGAAAACTTATGATCCTCATAATCCACGCGACAACAGCCCCACAAGGCCTAATACCAAAGTGGCTCATACACACCCAAGGAGCCAGTGAAGGACCAGTAGACCCAACACACATTAAGAACGCGAACACCCGTTTAGGAAATACAACCTATCAAAGGGAGAAAAATCTGTCAACCCCTCCCAAAAAGGTGGTACCCGTTGAGTCTCTAAGAAGGGAAGGTATCACCAAAGTAAATTCCCAACATGATTTAAGGCTAATATTACGGGCTGATTGATGACAATTGCTATGCTCGGGCACACGACCAAAATGATACCTAAAACTATATAAAGGTCAATAAGAGGCTAAGCACAACAAATATGCTCCTATACGCCCATCTATTTCTGCCTTTCTTCTATTAAGCTTAGATAAAAAGGAAGTTATGCTTTTATTTGAAAATAGAACCTTAATTAAGAGAGGATATGATATTAAAAAAGAAAAAAAGAAAAAAAAAAAGAGAGGATATGAGATTAGAGCCGGACAAAAAAAAAAAATGGCGAAAAATCAACGAACGACCGATAACGTTGGATTCGGTGCTAATTGTACTCAGCAGATCTGAACCCTTGGTGAAAATGAATCTCACAAAATACAAAATCGTAAGGTCCAGATTTGTGCTGTCAGGGAAAATAATAAAATAATAATAAAGAAATGTTATTCACCGCACTTTTATCCACCAAGAACACTTCTCCGAGTCTGAATTCTGAGATGGCCTCTCAAATTCCAAGAACATTTCCTCTCTCTTCCTCCAAAACCAGAATCCTCAACCCCACAACCAAACTCACTTTCTCGAAGCTCCTGTGTCCGCCAAACTCTGCACCCACTTCTCTCTTCAGGACTCATTTCAGACCCTTTGCTCCCAAACCCATAATTACTGTTCCTATTTCTACAACTGGGTTTGGTGGATCATTTCACCAGAGTAAGCGCAGCTTTCGTGGCGGGGTTGTAGCCATGGCTGCACCTGGGTCGGTCCAGAAATCGGAGGAGGAGTGGCAGGTCATCCTCTCGCCCGGGCAGTTTCGGGTTTTGCGGCAAAAGGGCACAGAGTAAGTGAGATTCTTATACTCAAAACGCTTTTGCAGAGATAAGTGGCTTAGTAATTTGATTGAATGTTGGTCAAGTATGGGTTTTGGTTGATTTCTCTCTAGCGTTTCTATTTGAAGGCTTGGGATTGCTTTAGGAAATAGGGCTTTGTGTATTAAAAAAGAAAAAAGAAAAGAAGCATGAAAGAGAAATGTGTTTTGGAGTTTTTTTGGAGCCAAAAAAAAAAAAGGTGCCTTTTTATTTTGTTTTTTACTAGCAAGCATATTTTTTGTTAGGAACAGTTTTTAATGTACTAAAAGTCTAAAAGCCATTTAAAAGCAAACTTTAAACTCCTTGACACTATTCTTTAACGCAATTCCAAACAGACTGTTAGCAGCAAAAGTCGGGATTAGGGGTGGGAATTGTTTAGTATATTTGTGATAATATTGAGGTCTTTGAGAAATGAAATCATTTGGGTTGATATATTTGATCAAGTTTCATGGTAGACTTGGGGGTGTTGTTGAATTTGGTGCAGTATCTTGGTCATGCGTACGGGTCGTTTGTTGTTGTCCTTTTAAAGTTTGATGTGCCTGTTTGCTAGGTAGTTGTTCCTCTAGTTGGATTCAGAGGACACCAAATTGGGAAATTATATTGGAATGTAAGTGTAGTTCTTCTGTTATCGGTAATTTTGCACTTTCCAATAACTTTTTAGTTATCAGAAAAGCTAATTTTGATACACGCCTTATATTAATAAGAGACTTGTTGTTTGGAGCTGTTATTCTCCTTAAGTAGGCACGGTTTTATTAAAAGATACAGAAGCCTAGGCAAATTGTCATTTCAAGAAAAAAAGAAAAAAGAAAGAGAAGAATCAGATTTTTTGTGGTACTCCAGATGTTCTGAATTTGTTAGGCTGTCAGCCCCTAGGCAAATTGTCATTTCAAGAAAAAAAGAAAAAAGAAAGAGAAGAATCAGATTTTTTGTGGTACTCCAGATGTTCTGAATTTGTTAGGCTGTTAACATTATCAGCTGATTACTTGTACGAAGGAATTCAGTGGAGGATTAGAGAACAAGAATCCACCCTATCACCCCTGAAAAACCAAAATCTGCCGTTTACTCATTGGCGATCTGCTCCAACTTGGGAACATGTTCTGGTTACAAAGATAAGATGCATCCCATGATATTGGTTTCTGACGAATATCTCAGAAAGAAATCTGAGTGCTGTTGTTTTTTCTTTTAAGATTTGTACATAATTCTTCACAGTTTGACACTCTTTGGGTGCCATACAGGTATCCAGGCACTGGAGAATATAACAAGTTCTTTCATGAGGGAGTTTATCAATGTGCAGGATGTGGAACTCCTCTCTATAGGTCCACAACCAAATTCGATTCTGGCTGTGGTTGGCCGGCTTTCTATGAAGGTCTCCCTGGAGCCATAAATCGCAATGTATCATCTATCCTCTTGTTTTCTCTTATGTTAATCTAAATTCTTCCAAATATTTATTTTGATAAATTTATTGACAAGATCTTACTATATTCAGACGGACCCGGATGGGATGAGGACAGAGATCACATGTGCGACTTGTGGTGGGCATCTAGGTCATGTTTTTAAAGGTGAAGGTTTTCAGACACCCACAGATGAACGCCATTGTGTCAATAGTATTTCACTCAAATTCATTCCAGCAAATTCTGATCCTTCCAAGTGAAGTCTACTATAATGTAATGTTCTTCATATAATCTGTATTAAAATTGGTCGTCATGTGATGTTACCCAAATAGAAGGCTGATGCTGCCATTTTTGAGTTAAATGCCACCATAGTTCCTTCATATGCATCTTAGAGTTCGTTTGTTGTCCTGTTTCAAGTGCCGTATTGTATTTAAGTAGATTATGGAGATATTTTGTTCATGTTCTCGCCATATAAATAGAGAAGGCTTTACATGCTTTATGGGGAAAGATAAATTTTGAAATACGAGAATGTTGGTGCTCTTTGATTAGCACGGTAAATAGTATGGCATCTGCTATCTCACTATGTAATGATCTTCCTTTTAGTTTTGTTTCGGTTATGCTAAGCTATATGAGTATCCTAGATAATGATATTATGATGGCTCTTTCCCTGCCTCTCTCTTTTTTCATCCCAATGCAATCCCATCCAACTGGTTTGGAGGAATTTTTTTAATTCAGTTTATTAAATTGATATGTACGTGAAATTAACATATTGTCATTGGATGGATATTTCTAACTCCAAGGTCAAAACATTTGTGCAGCATAACACCTAAGACCAAGAACAAGAACACCCAGGTTTTCAAACAAAAAGAAAAAAAATAAAATAAATAATGTCTAATGAAATTCCTTACTTTCTTGCCTAACAAAAATGGATTTTGAGGCCAAGATTTTGTTTAATATCATTAAAGTTGAGGTGGCCATGAAGGCCACTGACCTCCATGGACCTGGACACAAAAAGTTCATGGCTATAGAGCTATGGAAGTCACCTCCATGGAGAGGGGAGAGAGATTACTTGAGAGAGGAGAGAGGAAAGCTAGAGGAGAGTAGAGAGGGATATTTAAAAGGTTTGAGTAGAAAAAAAAAATCATTTAAAAATTGATGGAATATCTGACGAAAGTTCTAAATTGAAAATGAGTTATAATTAAGCCATTAAGGTATTAATGTTTAATTTTTGAAAACTCAAGGTGTTAAAATTTAAATGATCCAAAGCAATGTTGGATACATTTTCCCTTAAATTAATTTCAAAAGAGGATAAGACATGATAGGAACCAAGAGTTTCTATCAGGTCAAAATCAGAAAAAAAAAAAGAAGTAGAAGAAGATACATAGACCGTTTTGAAGGGATTATACTTTTAATTAATCTTTAGGGGTTGGCTCAAGTGGTAAATGCATTGATTTTGGTGATGTTTTTATTAAGTCTAAGGTTTAAATCTCCTTGAGTGTAAATAATTCATTGGGGCCAGTTCACCAGTAAGGTCAGAGTATTATCTGATCCGTGTCGAGGGAGCGTTCAAAGTTTACTTGACAGGGGTGGGTACACAAAGTGGCTCTGCCTTGAAGGGGTTTCTCGTCATAAAAAAAACAAAAAAAACTTGGAGGGCATTAACCTTAAGATAGAGTAATGATATTTGCCAATCTCTATGTCTACCTCACCAAAATTGATGTGACTTTTATAATCACTTTTGGATTTATGCCTACTTTGTGTTAATAAAAAAATAATGTTTCTTGTTCTATCTCTATTTACCCATCTTTGTCCATCGCTTTCTACATGAAAAAGAAATAATATAAATATGCCATGTAAGAAAAGATGGACAAAAATAAATAAATAGAGATGGACAAGTAGCATTGTTCTAATCAAGATTGATGTGACTTTTAAAATCACAATTAAATTTATAATAGATAATTATTGATTTTTGATTCAATAGTAATTTTAAAACCCACATAAATTTTTGTTGACATAAAATAAACATGAAAATTAATATATATAATAATTCAACAGGATATCATATAACCAAAATCTCCATTCCAATTTTTGACCGTGTGACTAGAATAAGGACAATTATAATTGGTTTTTATAAATCTCGAATTTTTTGGTATTTAATTTGAGTTGTAATTTTGTTATCCTATGAGCTCCCAGTTTAAAGTTATGAGCTTGATTGATAAATACGAAAAGCATGTAAATTCTAAATATTCTATTGATAGTCAATAATATCCACACATTTGAAAAAAAAGAAAAAGAAAAAAAAGGAAACCAACAAAAGAAATATAAATTGCCCACCAATTGCCACGTGGTAAATCCCAATTTCCTTTCGGATAATCCCATTGTCACAATCACCAATCGCCACGTGGACTGTACGTTAGCTTCTAAACTTTAAAATTCCCGAGCGCTTGCGGACACCCATTTCCTCCACAAAACAGAGTCTTATAAAATAAAAATCCACGAAATTCCTCTCTCTCTCTCTCTCTATCTGTCTCTCTCTATGAAAGTTTAGAACTCACAGCCTCACAGGGTTGAACGTGTGCACTTTTCGTCCTCAATTTGAGCCTTTTGCTTTGTTTTGGTGGCTGTTAATCTTTTGGAGCCGTGTAAATATAGCCAAAGCTTCAATCTTTCTGTGTTTCTTTGAGATATTTGCAATTTCCATACCTGGGTTTGTAAGTAAAACAAGCAAATGCACTTTAACTTCTTCGAGTTGGGAATTCTTGCTTCATGATTCTGAGCACTATGTTGGAGTCCATTGCTTGTTGGCAAAGCTCTAAGGTTATATTCCTTCACCAGTGCTTTAATTTGTTATTTGCTTCACTTCCTGTTTACCGGTTTCTTCTGCTTTCTTGCCTAACCATATTGGTTTTGTTTTTTCATGGAGGTTTTATTGAATTTTAAAGTTGTTGACTTTTTTTGTTCAACTCAATGTTAGTTGACTTGGGCGTAGTTTTCTGGATGAGATGATATCTGAGCCTTTTGTGGTATAAAAATTGGCGCGTTTTTATTAGTTGATGCTGAATTATTGTTCAAGGTGTGTGCATTGGTGAGCCGTCAATGGCATTTGGACCTTGGCTACTTTTTCAACTGCCCAACAAGCATATGGGATTTGAAACTTCCGCTTAAATTTAATTGGGATCCCTCACTACTTAAAAATTAGATGTTGTATATCCAAATGAAGTACCAAATTATTGGGTTAAGTGGTTAGAAGAATACAGTGAATACTGAATATCCATCAAACTTCTTCAAGCAATGTTATTTTGGCTTTATCTGGTGTCAAATTTACCAAATTCCCCGAACTTTCCACTGAAACTTAGGTTCCCTGACAATAGAACTAGATGACTAATGTAGCCACAGGTTTATAATCATTGTCCGGAGTTATTTTGTAAAACCATGAATTTGTCATCCTATTTAATACGCAACTTGGTATTGGAAAGAAATCGATATTCGATTTGTCTGAGAAGTTGGCTAGTTCTAGATTGTAGTTAAAGTTAAATTTTTTGAATGGACAATATCAAATTAGATATCTCCCTTCTCCTTGGCATGCTCATGTGTTCGGTTTTGTCTTTGGGGATTTCTGGAGTAATTGGCACATCAATGACATCATGATGTTCACAAACTTAATTTAGGTGCCTGATTTAACTCTTTAAAGTGTTTAATGATTCATGTATGTCCATCCATCTGAGTAGAAGATGTATTTGTGTGCGCTTGTTTATTAAATGTTGATTTTTGTCAGGATGATGTTTCGCATCTTAAAGGTAAAACCATGCTCTTAATACTAATCTATTTCAATTGTCTGTCACTTGCAGGGATATGACATTATCAAACAAAACAGTCGGATTGGGCCCTCCTCTCATGCTATTTCACGACTTGGTGGACAATATAGTCATATGCCTTATTCCCGAAACCAGCAAGTGTGTCTGCCATCATATGCCGTCAATTATAGGACGAGTCCCAGTTCTTTTGTTTCAGGATATCTCTTTGAGGGCACATCTTTTTTATTTTCCTCAGTATCTAATTGGAGAGGATTCTGTTTTTCTAACCATAGACTGGCCACTTGGGAAAGATCACGAGTGTATTCAGCACTTGATGTTGCCAGTGCTGTTGATGTCATTAATGATTTAGGTTCAGATACGCTGACATTCTTAGCTGTGACTGTCTTGGTTGTTCCAGCCTTTAAGATCATTAGAGCTAGCCCTGTAAGTATAAAATAGGCACTTCCATCTTTTTCTTTAAGTCTTGATTCTCTCTCTCTCTCTCTCAAACACACACACACAAACATGTGTATATATTTTCTAGGGTTGAGTTAGACTTGTCCCTGTGTCTTTTTCCTAAAGATCTGAGAATGTAAGGACAAACATTTGGAAAGAACCCAAAGACACCCACTCAAACAGATGAATGATTCATTCTTAATGATACGCTAGATAACCGTTGTGACTATGGGTACTAAATTATACAACAAAATGCACATGATTGATACTGTCTATATGAATTTTGTTTTTGTTTGTCAATGATTGTATTTGTAATGGTCAGCAAGATATCTAATATGATTTTACTTTATTATAATTTACAGTGGTGTCTGTGTATGTGTGCTCATTATATCATTTATACATAAATGATAACCAGCATTCTAATATACATATATATTCTAATTTTTACTTAATCAGTCAATATTGCACGGAATGTGTTTATGTAAAATAATACAAACACATTAGCTGCTATACATGTACAGCATACTTCCTCCGACAATTTTGTTGCTAATTATTTGACAAAGCTTCATATTTTAATGGAGTATGGTAGAAGTAGACAGGTGCAATAGTTCTTATCAATTTATTATTTCATTTCCACAGTTGACAATTTTTAGTGCTAATCATTTGCAGATACTTGGTTTCTTCTTTGGGGGGATTGTCCTCAATCAGTTTGGCTTGTTCAGAAATCTTACAGATGTCAAAGTTCTGTCTGAATGGGGGATTCTGTTTTTGGTAAGCTTAATCACTTATCCGCTTTGGTTGTCACTCTTGCTGCTGTTATACTGTTGAAACTGATTATTATTATCACCCCTTCATTGCCATTTCTAATGCTATTGTTATTACTGATAAAGATGATGATATCATCATCATCATTGTCATTATTACAGAATAAATGTTCATAACCTTTAGAAAATATTTACAATATGTTGAAGCATGTTGGTAGTACAGACTAGCGAAACCAATGGTCTGCGATTATGTGTCCATCCTATATCTCCTGACAGTGTTTTTATACTGAAGTTCTTATCATTCTATAGCCCTTTCCACAATACGGTTAACTGTGTTTTATTGATACTTCATAGTTGGGACCTGAACTTGCAACTTGCTTTATCTCAAGGCAGGGAATGAACCATTAATTTCCTCTTCTAGATGGAGACTGACATTTACATTTATAACAATTTGCATGCTGAATTTGATATTGTTCAGCTCTTTCTTGCTCCAAACTCTGATATGAAATGATTTTAATTTTCAGCAAACGTAGGTCGAGTGCTTGTTAGATTCTGACAATATTTCTGTCTTAAAATGTCTTTTATCAGTAGATTATTGCTTGCACCTACCTGTAATGTACAAAATTAGGGCATAGAAGTTCTTTGGTTTCATGTGCTGATTTTTGTGAGCTAATATATGTTGAATCACCGGTTGTTCCAAAATCTTAAGCTGATAGGAAGAGATGAATTTAATCATTTAATTTATATTTTAATATTCCCTCTTATGTGTGGGCTTAAATTCACATTTAATTGGTGATACCCCAACATGTGAAATATTTAATTGAAATTGGAGATAAATGATAGAGACATGGTTCGAATTCAGGAACTCTACTTTGATACCAAGTAGAAAAGAAAGAAAGAAAGAGAGAAGAAAAACTCTTATTCGATGATGATTCTTTCATATGGTTACATAGGTTTAAATAGAAAAGACCTACAGACTATTATGGAAAGAAATAATGAAATATTACAATAAAAATAAATCAGAATAAGAATGAATAAATCAAGGAGGATCAAATCATAACATATCGGTAGTTTCCATCTTCAATAATATGTACAAGAAGACATCTGGAAGGTCTTTAGTAGGAATGTTGGTCTTCTTTGCATAATTGTTTTGGATATTTATTTCTTGCTTGTGATTTTTTGCTCCATAAAAAAGAGAAAAAAGAAAAAAAGAAGAAAGGATATAATTTGATTAATAATCATACTGTCCACTTGTGATACATATTGTGCAGCCTACCTTGTTAAGATGATTATCATTAATTTTGGACTAATACATGTAACATTTCAGCTGTTTGAGATGGGTTTAGAGCTTTCATTTGCACGTCTAAAAGCTCTTGCAAAATTTGCCTTTGGCATGGGATTGACTCAGGTATGATGTTGACAAAAGCTAAGATCTTATTGTCCATAGGGGTTGAATATTCGTGTAAATCAGATGGTACATATATTTCTTCTGTAATTGAGCATTCTTGTTAAAACTCCAACAAGACAGTTCAGGTTATGACTTACTAAATTTTTGAAATATGCATTAGTAAATTTTAGTTTTGCAAGATTTCTCAAAGTTTAGTGATACATAGAATTTGATTTGATCATATTCTGGGAGTTTTATTTGGTTGGTCTTAACAAATATTTGAAAGATTATTGTGTTTGCATTTGTGAGGTGAATGGGGTGTCAAAAATTCTGGTCCATGCTGGGTTTTGTTTGTAGAGATAAATATATCCTTTTGATAAGGTCTAAACTTGGAACTCAGTTTTCTCTAGCTTGGGAAAAAAATTGTTTTAGGAATTTGCTTTGATTGGATGATATAGTCTCGGTGGCAGAAGTGGAAGAGCTTGGTGAAGAAGTTGGATCAACCGTTGAAAAATGATTAGCCCAAGGCCGGGTAGCACCCCCAGAACGACCTCTTCTACCTCGAGTAGGCCGGCCATGAAGTTGCCAACAGGTCTCTCGAGTATCAAAAAGCAATTTATCCTTCTCATCGGGGGTAGCATTTATTGTTTTTCCCCCATCATTACTCCTAGAATCACTTTTTCCATTATGTTGGGAGGTATCACCAAGGCCAATCGCTCTTAGGAGAAAGAATGGAGCATGGCACTTCGATGGCTCTCCTCATTTTGAATATAGGCAAACACCTCTCGAAGAGATGGGAGAAGCTCATTTCCCAAGATTTGGACTCGAACCAGATCATACTTGGAATTCAAACTTGCAAGAAATTCATAGATCCGTCCATCTTGTACAAATTTATGAAATTTTACAACATCGGCTACACATGCAATCTGAAAGTTTTGATAATGATGTAGTTCCTACCATAATGCACGAATATGATGCAAGTAGGTTGCTACAGACCACTCACCCTGAGTCGTTTCATGCATTTGATGTTTGAGTTTGTAGATTTGTGTTGCATTGCCTATTTTGGAATAAATTTGAGCCACTGCATCCCAAATTTCTTTCTAAGTATTGAGAACCAAGTACCCTTGACTAATTTCTGGTTGCATTGAGTGTAACAGCCACAACTTAATAGTGGAATTTTCTGCTTCCCATTTATCATAAGCAGGATAATCCAACTTTGGTTCCTGAATTTTACCATTTAGGTATCCCATTTTTCCTCTCCTCTTAATATTTAAAAGAGTGGATTGTGATCAAGCAAGATAATTGTATTTGTCCAATTTCACAGTTGTGGTTTGGAGGGTTGTATTTTCGCGTTGGGAGGTCACCTGACTCTTTACTTCTTTTTGTGATTTCTTAGGGTCTGACTTGTCTAACATTTTAAAATAGACATCCAACCAAAAACTCCAATACACAACAATTGGACTCAACAAGATATCAAAGATCCGGAATAAACATTAGAAACAACAGCATAAATAATGCAGCATCGTTTTCATCCATAGTTATTTTCTTTTCCTTTTGCATTGGGTGCAAAATCCCATTAAAGATGACTTGATTTGGTTCATAGAATTATTTATATAAATATTATTTGAGTTCATAGAATTATTCATATATGTGCAGTTTATTGTGATTTTACATGTATTGCTTGCATTTACTCTTTATAGTTGTTCTTGAAGTTGTGTGGCAAAACATGAGTAACAATTCCATGAATGCTTATTAAGTCTTTATTAATTACCTTATCTTTTTTCTTTTCACATTTTTTTAATTAATTTGTGCTCTTGAAGGTTGTGTTATCTACTCTTGCTTTCACAGCATTTGAACTTCCTCCTAATGGGGCTATTGGAACAAAAATTTTGGAATTTCTTTTTCACTCGAGGCCTGATTTGGTGAGAACTCTTTTTTCTAGGCATCCTTAATACATTGCATGTGATTGCCTTTCTTTACCACTATTGGTCTCCTGTTTACTATTTGAACTTGAATCTCATGACATGGACGATTAATTAGGGAATTATCATATTGTGTTCTGCCAAGAATCATGTTCACAGCAAATAACACAAATCAATTACATAGTAGATCACAAGAGTTTACGTGGCTCTCTTAACATGAGGTACATCCACAGCTCACACTCTGAGGTAGAAAAAAGAGAGTACAAGGGTTATACTTTCTGCCGACTAATGACAATTTATATAGCAGCCCCACGAATAAGGTTAACATAACTCCATTCCTCTTCAGGGGCTGAGCCCTCAGATTCCACATAATATAAGCCCAAGGAATAAAAGACATTTCTCACAACACTGTTCTCTCTCTCTCTCTCTCTCTCAAGGGTTAGATGAGGTAATTGGGGTGGACACACATATGGGGGTTTTGGTTTCTTGATAGTATAGACAAATGGATCAAATATTGTGAGCTATAGATGCTATAGTCTATGTAAATAATTCTGTTGCTAAATCCTTGATACTCAAAGCACCAATTTTGTTCCTCAATGAAGACTTGTACACAAGTACTTTGGACCAATTTAGTGCCATGCTTTGTCTTGGCATACTAGAAACAAATAGGTAGACAGATTCACTTAAATGCTTCCTTCATCCTATGTCTTATGATTTGTCACCTCAGGTAAATTTTGTTTCCTTTCCATTAAAATGCATGAAGTGGTTCCAGTTCCTCAAAGAACGACATGAAACCTACTTGACATATATACTCTGTATAATTTTGATGTATTTTGGCTCGATTCTTTGAAATTTGGTATTATTGTGATGAGATACTATAGTTTGGATGGAGATATTCTGGTTCTCCTTTTTCTTTTTGGATAAAAATATTCTGGGGTCTTTTGGTGAGGGTCCAACCTATAATTGCTAGAGATATAGATCCGTAAGTTTTACCAATTGATTTCGCGTCAAATCAAGTGGTGTTAGGAAGTCAAATCTAGGTTACATGTTCTCTTACTTTCTTTTGATGCTATATATCATTACTGTCATTACATTTGTATATGTGTCTTTGTTGTTATAGATATACAGAACATATTTGGGTTCAAGTCCATGAATTTACATGCATAGATCAAGCAAACATGTGAGTTTGCTAAATATACGAATTGGCCTAATTGGGCCAAAGCCTTGTTACAGAACCATTCTCTATATGTTCTGTGGTACTCCAAACAAAAAGTTGCTTTATTAGTATCTAGTATAACTGTACGTTGCAGGTCAACATCAGAAGTATTGATGAGGCTGTAGTGATCGGTGCTGCTCTCTCTCTGTCTTCTTCAGCTTTTGTTCTTCAGGTATTCTTATTTTAAGTGTCTAGACATGAACTTATATATAGTATGTTCCCATTAGCTGGTATTGGAACTTTGAACTTGCTTGTGTACTTATTATACCTGTGATTAATACTAATAGACAAACTTGAGTTCATATTGTGGCGATGTTACTATTTAAATTCTGTGTTAAAAAACTTCAAAGTTCCAAAGAGTACAAATTTATTTTGAATTCTCATAAATAACAACGAGCATCCAATGGGGCGATTATGTTGAGTTACTTCTTCTGATATTATGATTTGATTGTGAGCTTGACTGTTCACTAGCTTCTTGTGCTGTTTTGAATTATTAGGAACTCGTACTTGGAATCTTACTTCTTGCTGAAGAATTTATAACCAAAGCAACCTCACATCTTGGACATAGACCTTTACTCTAGTTCTATTCTTATGCTGACCATGCAAACTTTTCTCCAAACATGGAAATTTGAAATCAGAGGTAGAGGATGATGTAATAAACTGATTCTATTTTTGTTAAGGTGATTCACACTGTTATTTTGCGTTTTTTTTTTTTTTGTAAATAATTTCACGAGTTTAAGAATTTGATTTGAATCTCAATGGTCTTTCCAAGTTCAAAATGTTGATTAACCTGGTTGCTTTGAAAGCTTGGTGTAGTAGATTGGCTGTTGTAGATGTGTGATGATATGCTTCTTGATAATTTCTCGTATAAAGGTTTATGCAACTCCAGATTGTAGCCATCATCCAGCTAGACAAATTTTCTTATCTGTTCCTCAGTTTTTTAACCTAATATTAATGTATTACCATGGTTCTAGACAAGGTTTGCCAGACAGGCTTGAGCTTGTAGTCATAGGTTGGTATATTTCTTGCAACTTGAAAGATGCACGCCAGTCCAACTTAAAATTCATAGCAATTGCTCATAGTTGTGATCTTGTCCGTTAATGATTTGGCTTTTTATTCATAGGAAACAAGTTTCTGTTGGTAATATGGTATTTTGGGCTGTCATTATTGAAAGTATTGGGACTAAATCTTTATTTCTTCTCATTTATTCGCGACACAATTTGGGGCATTCCCATCCCACTAGTGAGAAAGGGACAATGGAAGTAGTATAATGGGTTAGCCTTGGATCTATTTGTAACTTCTTTTTCTTGTGATTAATTTTATGTATATTGTGTGCAGTTTACACCCTCACAAAAGAAACTCTCCACATAAATAATTTTTTGGTGGTCCCCTAGTTTGATTTAGCAAAGATAAGAGATAGAAGTTTTGGAATTCAGCAGGTGGGATGACTACTGAGACTATTGAATATTACAACTTGACTTTCTTTGGAGATCAACTAAAAGGACAACTGTGCAAGCGCTCAAGCTGAATAGAAGTAGTTAGTAGTGACTTGAATAGTAAATTTGCTTTACTCTCTATTTCATATATGCATTGACTTAGATTCTCCTTCTCTTCCTCTTCCTCTTCCTCTTCCTCATCCTCTCCTTTTTTTTTTTCCTTTTTCTGATTATTCTTGTTTCCCGTTTTTATCTTTTACGAAGTGTATCTAGGTCTTAATGTTAAATTCCTTAAAGAAAATTCAAAACGAACTGAAAAAATAGTTCTCCCCTTGGTATAGTGAATATGTGTTGATGTATTTTCTATTCATTGAATATGTAATATAGCTAATGATACTGAAAATAGCATTTAGCATTTTTGATCTTACATAGCATAGTATATAGCTTCTTGCAGAGAAAGGTGAGCTCCCAACAAGATTTGGCTCAGCAACTCTGGGGATACTTCTATTACAGGTTCTCCTTGAGACTCATGCTTGGGCTTACGTTTTGTTGTTAATTCAATATGTATTTAATGGTGCTATTATAGTTCCTTTTACTTCCCTTTCTGGATTTTGCTAGGATCGTCTTTGCAAAGTAAACATCACAGTATGATGTCAATAACTTTTGGAATCCCCAATGGTTGATATTTGCAGGACATAGCTGTTGTCCCTCTCTTAGTCATACTTCCGGTGCTAGAGAGCCAGGTAGATTGGAGCTTACATGAACTTTTTAGTTTCAAAAATACAATTTTCTTTAGTGTTTATTGATGGTAGAGTTTAACTGTTTGAGATGATGCAGCACATCTTTTTCTGTATAGATCAGCTAGTAGTCAGTAATCATATGGTTATGGGGTGATTCTCGTTAAGACAGATAGAACTTTTTGTGACCTTGTACAATATAGAGTTTGATGTCTTCCTGCAAAATAAAAGAAAAAAATGAAGCGTGACAGAAAGAAATCCTAAACACCACTATCAAAACCCAACTAAACAACTTTGAATTTTAGTAGTTGTGCTTTTTGATCCTAGATCTGTTCAGAAATGTCATTTCAATGAACAAAATTGCTGTAGGCAAAATGCTGTCAAATCACCAGTTTTCCTTAAGCTAATAGGGAAAGGTGGGCCCAAAGCCTCCGTCAACATATGAGACCCTACACGTTAAATATTTAACTAAAATGAGAGGTAAATTACAAAGTCATATTTCGAACTCATGTCCATTGCTCCGATACCAAATTAAATAGCTAGTTATCCCAAAATCTTAATCTAATAGGAAATGTGAATTTAATTATTTAATTAATATTTTAACAAATGTACTAATATGTTATGGTTGGGGATTTTTTTGTTTTTTCTTGAGGTATACTAGAAGAGGGTTTATGTAGTGCAAATTGTTAAATGGTAATTCTGAATTGACCTAATCAAATGGTGTAACTCTCTTTGTTTATAAGACATGCATTGTGATGAATAGAATTTATTCTTCCGTGCTCTCACTCTTGTAATTGCCAACTTATAATAAAGCCCCTTATATTGTTTCTTTCTTCTTTTTTTGCCCCTTGTGAACAAATCTCTTTGTGTGAAAAGGCACTATGGATATCTAATGGATACATTAATTAAGCATTTCGATTTTTTTTTTTAACAGATAATCATAGAAGTCTCAAATGTGAAAGAAGAGTAGATATTGCATTTAGCCTATGGTTTCTTCATTTTAAGTTGTGAACTTTGGTTTCAATTTTTCTAGCTGATAAGTGTGTGATTCTCTTTAAGACAAATAGAACTTTTTGTGACCTTGTACAATATATAGTGTGATATCTTCCTGCAAAATATAAGAAAAAAAAAGTGACAGAAAGAAATCCAAAATACCACTATCAAAACCCAACTAAAAAACTTTGAATTTTAGTAGTTGTGCTTTTTGATCCTAGATCTTTTCAGAAATGTCATTTCAATGAACACGATTGCTGTTGGCAAAATGCTGTCAAATCACTAGTTATCTTTAAGCTAATAGGGAAGGGTGGGCCTAAAGTTTCCATCAATATGTGAGATTCTACACGTGAAATATTTAACTAAAATGAGAGGTGAATTATAAAGTTATATTTCGAACTCATATCCACTGCACTGATACTGCATTAAACAGCTAGTTATCCCAAAATCTTAAGCTAATTGGAAATGTGAGTTTAATTATTTAATTAATGTTTTAACTAATGTACTAGTATGTTATGATTGGGGATTTTTTTTTTTAATTGAAGAAGCTCTTGATGTATACTAGAAGAGGGTTTATCTAGTTCTTGATGTATCCTAGAAGAGGGTTTATGTAGTGCAAATTGTTAAATGGTAATTCTGAATTAACCTTATCAAATGGTGTAACTCTCTTTATTTATAAGACATGCATTGTGATGAATAGAATTTATTCTGTCGTGCTCTCACTCTTGTAATTGCCAACTTATAATAAAGGCCCTAGTATTGTTTCTTTCTTCTTCTTTTTGTCCCTGGTGAACAAATCAATTGGTGTGAAAAGGCACTGTGGATGTCTAATGGATACATCAATTAAGCATTTTTGATTTATTGTTTTTACAGATAAAAATAGAAGTCTCAAATGTGAAAGATGAGTAGGTATTGCATTTAGCCTATGGTTGCTTCATTTTAAGTTGTGAAGTTTGGTTTCAATTTTTCTAGCTGATAAGCGTGTGACGGAGCATTGTGCTCAGATGACAAGACACTAACTTAGATTCCTATTTTCTCAAGTTTATGTGGGGAATCGATTTTGTAACTTGTCTACAATAATGTTAGTGTTTTGGCTAACCTAGAGGTGGAACTTGGTAGTTGCTGCACAATTTGTCACCAATGATTCCATGTGTTAGAGGCAATCTCTCCCAGTTCTTGATCTATAGGATTTTTTTTGGTTTTGTCCTTAAGTTGTTCGCCTGTGATTTTATTTGGAAGGTTCCTAAATCTTATAGGAGATCAAATTTGATCTGTTTTGATGACTTTTTTTTCGTCATATTTACAGTCACATCCCTAATACTCTTTTATTGTATTGTATGTATGCTTTACCTTTATTCTCTAATATTTTGTTTTCTCGCATACAACTCATTCATTGACCCTGCATGTTCCTGCATTTCTCCATTTTTTTTTTGCAGAACATGGTAGAGGAAAGTATTTGGCCAATGCTTGCCAAAGAAAGTTTAAAGGCTTTAGGTGGACTGGGTCTGCTTTCTCTTGCAGGAAAGTTCCTTCTTAGGCGAGTTTTCGAGGTATGCAGTCCTGTTTTATAATAAGGTCCCAAAACACATTTGCATTTTTTATGCGCTAATTTAGTTTTGTCAAACTAGGTTGTCGCAGAAGCGAGAAGCTCAGAGGCTTTTGTTGCTCTCTGCCTTCTCACAGTTGCTGGAACTTCACTTCTCACTCAGAAGTTGGGCTTCAGTGATACGGTTTGTTATCTTTTCTATGCATGGAAAATGGTTGAGATTGATGTTTTTTTTTTTTTAAATTTCCATTCTAATGAAGTTTGATCAATCTGCAGCTTGGAGCATTTTTGGCTGGGGCGCTATTAGCTGAAACAAATTTCCGGACACAGATTGAAGCTGATATAAGGCCATTTAGAGGATTGCTTCTTGGGTTATTTTTTGTCACTACAGGGGCAACCATTGATATACAGGTATAAGAAATATTTAATATCGTGCATTGTTCCTTAGATCTTATATATGTCATAGTTTTTGTGTATCTGACTGGCAAATTAGTATGATGAGAAACTGATAAGTACATATGCATAAGGTTTTTGTAACACATGATATAAGGCTCTAGTGAAGTAACAATAAAAGTTCTCTCAAATATAGTTCACTTAGACCTAGATTTTGGTGTATTTTTATTCTTACTACAATCTTTTATGAGATTCATTTTCATAATGGATAGTTTGATAAAATGGACATGGGAAGAGTGTATTTGAAGTAGCTCAAATAATTTCCTTTTTGAGAAGTAATTCAAATTTTATTAGAAACGTAGAGAAGTACAACCTAAATATACATAAAGTATACAAGAAAAGCATCCAACTAGTCAGAATAACACAAATAAAAACAATCTAGAAAATTAGAAAAGCGAGAATTATTGTGGGTAGTCATCCAAACATAGACTTGAATCCTTCAACACTTTTACCATTCTTTCGCAATTTTCGAAATTTCGGGCAATGCGTTCTTTCCAAATACACCACATAAGCACATGGGAGCCGTTCTCCAAACTTCTATACTCTCCAACTAGCCAACAACTCTATCACCCATTAGGGCATAACCCACACTATCCCAAAAAGATGAAAGACTGAAACCCACAAATCCCTAGTCACTGTTCAGTGGAGCAGAAGATGATCAATGGATTCCTTGCTTTTCTTGAACATGCAACACCAATTCATTATTGTGATGTGCCTCTTTCTCGGGTTATCTAATGTCAAAATCTTCCCCAATGTTGCCGTTCAAACAAAGAATGCCAACTTTGAGGGAGCCAAATTTCTCCAAATGCTTTTCCAAGAAAAACGGATGGCTCGTGGGAGGACTCAGCGCATGATAAAGAGATCTAACCTCAAACGTTCGCCTTTTGGAGGAGATCCAACAAATCTTATCATCACCACCTCGTCACAACTTAAGAGAATACAACAAATTAAAGAATGATGAAACCACCTCCACCTCCTAATCATGCATTGATCTAAGAAAAGTTATATTCCATTGCAAAGTGTTGTTAGAAGATTGCATATGATTTGCCATTGAGGTCACCTTAAAGTGAGCGTACTAAACAACGTCGGGAAAGCTGTCTTGAACGTTTCATCACCACACTACACATCATGCAAAAACTTGACATTAGCCCCATCTTCTACCTCAAATCTCATAAATCTAGAGAAAACCTCTCACCCCCTAATAATTTTTTTCCGCACCCCAACACCGTAGAACCCAGAAACCTCAATGGAGCGCCACTCTCCCCACATGCTATCATACTTAACTTCCACCACCAATCTCTTCCCTTTTCATGTCATAGCTCAGTAACCATTTCCTCAAGATAGCTGAATTAAACAAAAGCAAGTTTCTAACCCCTAAGCCGCTTGAGGGGATCAAAGTACAAATCTTCGACCAACTGAAAAGATGGAATTTGTACTCATCTTCGACTCCACCCCACAAGAAATCCTGCTGAGTTTTCTTGATACAGTTTGCGCCTTTGCGCTTTTTAATGAGATTGCGATTACTTATCAAAAAGTAGTTTTGTTGTTATTGAAAGATTAAAACATACAAAATATTATGAATCACAATTTTGTTTGACCATGTAACTAGGAAAAATATTTCTTTGCCTTTGCCTCTAATATAAGTAAATTTATTGATTAATTCATGGTTGAAAATGCATTATGTCATAAAATTCTCAAGTATACGTTGACTGAGTAGCTCCGAAAGTGATTAACCCTTTATTACGTTCTAAGTTTTTTTTTTTAATTTTTCCTTCACTTATATACGTTTTTTCGCTCTTACCATGTTGTGATGCCTGCCTCACCTCAATGATTAACTCTCAAGTTTGAATCACACACTTTTTATTTATTTATTTATTTTTATATTTTTTATTTTTTATTATTTGTCATTAAAATTTATCTAAGGAGAACAAGGATAATTTTGGGATAGCAAATTTGAGTCTCTCTTGTTCATTTTATTTAGATTTTTTTTTTTAAAAAATAAAAATCCAAAATCTATTAGGGTTCTGCACATTGTGCTGATTCTTTTTTAGTTTGCTAATAAGTCTAGCCTTAATTTTATTTTCTATGCAGCTCCTTTTCCGAGAGTGGCCAAATGTACTTGCACTCTTGGCAGGTTTGATCACCATCAAAACGCTGATCATAACAGCAATAGGTCCTCGTGTTGGATTGACTATCCAAGAGAGTGTAAGAATAGGATTACTTCTATCTCAAGGAGGCGAGTTTGGATTTGTAGTTTTTTCTCTTGCAAACAGGTGAGTTGTAACCACTATACTCAGAGTCAGCATTCCAGGTTTCTTTTTGCTTATAGAATTTTCTGCCTTCTCCAAAACAGGCTTGGTGTGCTACCACTTGAGCTTAACAAGCTGCTCATAATTGTTGTTGTCTTGTCAATGGCATTAACCCCATTTCTCAATGAAGCTGGAAGGAGAGCTGCTGAATATATTGACCGCAAGTTTGATGCAGATGATGTATGTCCTACCTTAAGTTTCTTTGTAAGAAATTGGATATAATAAATTGAATGTAACAGCCATGGTTGGCACTGATTTAGTTGGATTAAGTTTTCATGTGATAATTTAAAGAGAATGTAACTTAGATGCCATACATGCACCTGATCTAGTTATTTCAAGGTCTGAACTGTTTTCATTCTTGTGCATTTTCCTAATTCTACTTTTCACACTATTCACTTGTTTTTCTTTTGATGTAAACGAGTAAAGGTAACAATTAGTGAAAGTTGTAAAACACAGTTGTTATTAAATAATTAAAATCTTTAGATGAGTAATTATCATCGAGTTCTAGCCCCTTTGACCCTACCATAAATAAATGTGCAATATATTATACAAGATGCCATTTCTGTTTAGTAGATGATTCTACAGATTCAATAGACTCCCATTTCTTCAGTAACAATTTGGTAGGGCTAAATTGAAATATGAAAATTTCACAGAAAGTTGCTGAGATGGGAAGCTTCGATGCTAGTGATCCTGTGGTCATACTTGGGTTTGGGCAAATGGGTCAGGTAAAGTAACGATTACATAGTAAGAAGTACTGTAATTTTGACTGAGCCATAGCTCATAGTCTCAGGGCCAAGTGTATTTTTTTTTAATTATTTTTTATTTTCCAAAAAAAAAAAAAATTGATATGCAGGTCCTTGCCAATTTCTTGTCCACCCCGTTGGCTTCTGGATTAGATGGTGATGCTTTGGGACTGCATTATGTTGCTTTTGATCTTGATCTTTCTATAGTGAAGGTGAGTGTGATCTGTTAGATTTAAGAGATGCTTTTGTTAATTTGACTCAACCGAATGATTTTATTAATATAAGGAAAACTCTTTTAATTTACTTAAATTTTCAGAAAATTAGGAGCCTTTTGTGTATACTGCCTGTGTACTTAGATGCACCTTACGCTTTTTAATAAATTACTTATAAAAAAAAATAATAATAAAAAATTCAGAAAATTAGATATCTGCTGTTCTAGGCTTCGTATTTTTGATAATGAGTCAACCCTTGCAAACTATACACATTCAGTGGCTTAGGTTAGAGGTTTGAATGTCAATGAAGCAAGAGTTGTAAATGCTAATTATGGAAAGCTAAAGGGTGGCGATAAGCGCCACTTTTAATTTGAAAAACGCCATTTAGACTAAATATACTTTCTAAAGGGATTTTCAGCATGATGTGAGGGAAAACATGGCCCAACCACATCACATGTCCACATTAAACTGAAAAATAGTAATGCATACCTTTGGTTTTTTGGTTCTTTTTTTTTTTTCCTAATAATGCAGAAAATTATAATTAAGAACTGTCTTTCAACCCATCCTATTGGAGAGTTTTGTGATACCCCATCAAGGTGGACACCAAGGAATGTGTGGATTAGGATTGTAAGGGTGCAAAATAGGCATATATTGAGTCTCACAGTTGGCGTGTAGTAGGATGATCTGGGCTATGTTAAGCAAATATGAAGAGCCTAATTGTGACTATTCTTTTTGGGTATCACGTAGATGTGTCTAATGCGTACTTATGTTATGATAAATGGTATACTTCATCATGTGGTGTAGGAGCATTGCAATGTAATACAAGTTCCTTAGTTGAGGTCATCAAGAATTTGAATGGGTTAACACTGTAGAATTTTGAATGTGTACACTAAGACTATATAAGTGAGTATGAGGAACCCCAATCATTCTATTGGGGTATTATATTCTCTCTCTACAATCTGGTTGATTTTATAATCAGAATCAACGTGAGTGGAGATCCATACGTCTTATCAAGAACTACATAAATCAATATATTTTATTTATTTATTTTACATAAATCAATAGAATCAAATATTATCTTTTGATAAGCGTTGACTTTAAGTGACATAAAACCCTTCATTTTTTTTTGATAAATAAGAAAAATTATATTAAAAGCGCAAAAGTGCAGCCCTGACACACAGGAAGTATACAAATGATTGCCTAAGAAGGGGAAGAAGGAGAAAAATGTACAAGAAAATTATTATAGCTTATCACTAAAGGAGCTAGATAAGCAGCTGTCCAAAAGAAGCGATAGTGAAAAAAGAAAGACTTGAGCTCTTCAATTGATCTTTCTTGGTCTTCGAAATTTTGATTATTTCGTTCCTTCCAAAAGCACCATATGAGGCAAGAAGGCACCATCTTCCAAACAACAGCACTCTGGGGGCGACCGCCAGTCTACCAGTAGGCGAACAAATCAATCAAACGAAGAGGCAAAACCCAAGATAACCCTAAGCGGCTAAAGATGGTATTCCATAAAGTGC
The DNA here is from genome assembly GCA_900184695.1 of Betula pendula. Classification (NCBI taxonomy): domain Eukaryota; kingdom Viridiplantae; phylum Streptophyta; class Magnoliopsida; order Fagales; family Betulaceae; genus Betula; species Betula pendula. Next base: position 418,484 of record FXXK01000541.1, on the reverse strand, counting down.
TAGCAGTCTCACAATGAAGAAGAATATGATCCATAGACTCCCCATGCCTTTTACACATACATCTGTTAATCACGATGACATTCTTTTTCTAAGATTGTCCATGATAAGAATCTTCCCAAGAGCTGCCGACCAAGCAAAAAAAGCCACTTTCACAGGAGCCTTGGTCTTCCAAATGCTCTTCCAAGGAAAGGAATAAACATCATTACACGCGAAGATTCTGTAAAAGGATCTAACATTGAACTTTCCTTTACAAGAAGGTGTCCACCAAAGCTTGTCTTCCCCCTCCCTTCTCCCACGAAAGAAATGTAGAAGAGTACAGAAGGAAGCCACGGTGATCAACTCCCAATCATGAGTTGCACGAATAAAGTTAACATCCCATTGAAGGGAGCCACTAGAAGAGTCCAGGTGATCAGCCACAAAAGCATTCTTCTCACGAGCTATATCAAATAAGACTGGGAAAGCCATTTTGAGGGGCAACTCTCCGCACCACACATCATCCCAAAATCTGATTTTGGACCCATCTCCCAACACAAATCTGGTGTGACTAAAGAACAAGCTCCACCCCCTTCTAATATGCTTCCATAACCCCACTTCATGCGGCCCATTGGGAGCGAGAGAACACCAACCACCTCCCACACTACCAAATTTAGCGTCCATAACAATTCTTCACCAAGCCTCTCTCTCATGCACATACCACCACAACTACTTCCCTAAAAGAGCCCTATTGAAGGTCCTCAAGTTTTGAATCCCCAACCCTCCCTCAGAGAAAGGAGAGCACACCTTAGACCAATTAACAAGGTGAAATTTGAATTCATCACCAATCTCATCCCATAAGAAATTACGATAAAGCTTCTCAATACGATTGGCCACACTGACAGGGATGAGGAACAGAGACAGAAGGTACGTATGTAGATTGGAGAGAGTGCTTTTTATAAGGGTAATTTTGCCCCCCTTAGACAAGTACAACCGTTTCCAGCTTGCCAACCGATGCTCAATCTTCTCAACGACCCCATTCCAAATCGGATTAGCCTTAAAGCAGGCCCCAAGCGGAAGACCAAAGTATTTCAAGGGCAAGGAGGACACCCCGCAACCCAAATTGTCAGCCAAACCCTCCACATCAACATTACCCACATGGACCAACTCTGACTTAGCCAAATTAATCTTTAAACTAGAGACAGTCTCAAAGCAAATGAATAACACATGGAGATAGCGGAGGTGATCAAGGTCTGCCCCACAGAAGACCAAAGTGTCATCTGCGAACAACAGATGAGAGATATTCACTGTCTCACTGACTGAGAAGCCTGAAAGAAAACCCCTATTGACGGTGACGATAAGCATTTTACTGAGCGCCTCCATAACAATAACAAACAGGAGAGAAGACAGAGGGTCCCTTTATGTTGATGGGACCACACTTGTCCTTCCTATTTGGTTTTTGGAGTATTTGGAAAACCTTGCTGACATAGTGTGAAGACTTGTGTCTTGTGCTTTTCACCAACTACTCATTACAAAAGGAAATATGAGAAGAAGGTGAGCATCTTATCAGAGAGGACTGCACCTTATGTGTTCTTCCTGATTTTCTGAGAGCTGGAAATAAGAGAGAAAATAGAAGGTGCTGAGTGTGAGAGAAAAATAGCAAGAACAGCTGCCATCTTGTCCCAGCAAGAGAAGTTTGTATTCTCATTTAGAGAATAATCTCTATTGTGCGATAGTGAGATTTAAGTGTATTGGGACTTTGGGTTTTGAGTAATTTTTTCTTAACTACTTTTGTACTCACATTTTTTATAGTAAATTTATTCGTAATCGCTTCCGCCAATGGACGTACCTCACATTGAGGGAATAATTTAAATCTTAGTGTTATTTGTGTGTGATTGTCTTGCCATATATTTATCGTAATTGTGAGTGATCCATTTTTTGCACAACAATAAGTAGTAAAAAAGTAGAGTAATAGTAAAAGTCCTTTATTTCTCACAAAATGAAGATAAATGGAAAGGAGGAGATTAGAACCCAATAAGTAGAGGGAAGACAGGTCGAGAGATTCTAAATTTGTTTTTTGTTTAATACATTTTTAGGTTTTTTATGGAGTATACATTGGCCACTTAAAGAAGCAACTCATTTGGTTAATTGATCCATAATAGTTGGTGAAAACGTATAGCACCACTCACTTTGATTTAGTACCTGCATGTTCCTTTTGTTGTAATTTAGTAGTATCGATTTTTTGTATATTTGGTAATTCCTCTTTATTTTATGTTAAATAAGAGATTGTGAAAAGTAATGATAATTGTTTTTAAACAACATTGCATCAACAGGCTTCTAGAGAGCTTGGCTTTCCAATTCTTTATGGGGATGGATCACGTCCAGAAGTTTTGCAGTCTGCTGGTATCTCTTCTCCAAAAGCTGTCATGGTTATGTACACAGCGAGGAACAGAACAATTGAAGCTGTTCAAAAGCTTCGACTTGCTTTCCCTGCAGTAATGCTCTCTCTCTCTCTCTCTCTCTCTCTCTCTCACACACACACACACACACACACACAAAAGTAACCATATCTTGGTTAGAAAACCATGACAAACAGGTGAGGGCCAAGATTTTTTCCTAGGGGGTTTGGAATGCCAAAATAAGTACAACGCTAATGAAGGATTATTAATGATTTCTTCATATTTTCTTAACAAAAAGTAAAACTTGTTGGATTTGATAGGTGAAACCTAGAAGAAAGTTACAACTATACTTTTTAAAATATGATGTGTTTGAAAAAAATTGAATATTAAACTTTTCATTAATGTGGGGTAAAAATTACAATATTAAACCATAAACTCCTCTTTGGTGGGCGATAAAAGGCAAGAACATAAAAAGAAAGAAATTTGTGTTTTGAATTTTAAAATCATGGCCAATTATGATCCGACATAACACTTTGACCTTAGGCTTAACCACATTAAATATTTGATCCAAAAAAAAAAAAAAATGCTATAAAAAGGTTTAGTTTCTTTTTTATTTTTAAAATCTTAGGAGATCCCTTTATGCATGGATAACAACGTTCAATAGTATATTATTTTCTACTTTTCTTGAGTTTTGGATTTTTGTTCTTTTTCTTCATATTAGGGGTTTATCTTGTATACTTCTTATGTACTAAGGTTGCACTTCTCTACCCTGGTAATGTGATTGTGATTGAATTACTTGTAAAAAAAAAAAAAGATCTTAGGGGCCAAACTTTTGGGTTTTATACTAAACCTTTGTATATATATATATATTTTTTAGGGGCGGGGGCGGAGTTTTCTTTTTACATTTGTTTTGGGTGGGAGAAGGGCTGTTTTTGGAATTTTGGTGGGTCAAGGGGATTTTTTCATATTCTTGGGAGTGCCAGAAGTAGGGGTGTATTCGTAACGAGTCGAGCCGAGTATTGAGTATTCAAGCTTGGCTCATTTAAGTTTATTTCGAACACGAGTCGAGGTCGAGCATATCACCGAGCTAGATATTCTGTTCAAGCTTGGCTCATTTATTTTTTGAACGAATTTGAGCTTGTTCACGAGCGGCTCAATTAACTTATTAATTTTTTATATAAAGTAAATATCGTGAATGTTTATATTTTCATAAGTTCATACTAATAATCAATTTGGTTAATTAAATAAATTAACTTAAATCTTAAATAATCCAATCAAGTTTATATGTATGTTTTCTAATATGTATATAAATTCCTTATGTACATATACAAACATTAACACACACATATTCATATATACTTACAAAACATACTCATGTACACACAAATTTTTAAAACTATTACATAAGCAATAATTCAAATTATATCTATCATATTAGGAAGAGAATTCCCTTTTACATAAGATTTTCTTATTACAAAATTAAAATAATACTAAAAAAAATTATAAAAATGAAGTTATACGAGCTTATTCGAGCCGAGCCGAGTTTATACGAGTATGTTTCGTTTAATATTCGAACATATTATTGTATTCCCGAACGGCTCATTTATTATTCGAACCGACACCGAATCGAGTTTAACCGAGTCGAACCGAGCCGAGTTCACGAGCAGCTGGGCTTATCTTACACCCCTAGCCAGAAGGATATTTTCAGATCCTTTTGGGGTGTTAGAGGAGCTTTTCTAGATTTTTGGGGTGTCATGGCTCCCTTGCCCCCTAGTTCCGCCCTTGATGATAAACATATTCAAAGTGTCAGGTAACTACAGGGAGCATAAAGACCGATAAAGAAAGTATATGAAGTTGAATAGGTGCCATAGTAAAAGACTATTTATTATTACATAGAATTTTTATTAATATTATTAATTCAATTTTAGTATTATATTAATGGTCTTATTTTTGCTAGTTTGATCGTTAATCTTGTGCTAAAAATTCAATCCATCAGATCCCAATTTATGCCCGAGCTCAGGATCTCACGCATCTCTTAGATCTGAAGAAAGCAGGTGCAACAGACATTATTTTGGAAAGTGCAGAGGTATTAACAGACAGATTCTTATTTTCTCTTTTGTTATTTTTGGACTTATAACCCAAAAGTTCATCCATATTATGCCCAGGACATGCTGGCTAAAGTTTTCACTTTATTCATGCAGACAAGTTTACAGCTGGGCTCTAAACTTTTGAAAGGGCTTGGTGTCATGTCTGATGATGTAAACTTTCTCAGCCAGCTTGTTCGTGACTCCATGGAGCTTCAAGCTCAAGAAGCACTCAGCAAAACCGAAGATCGAGAACTTGATATTATGAAGCCATTACAGGTACTTACATTTGATATGAAATCGAACAATATGTGCCATTGAACACTGAAGAGGTCAGTGTGCTAATAATTTTCAATAAAAGGAAAGGATCTGCATTGAATATACATCGAATTGTTCTTGTATTTGTGTTCCAAAGCTGGTTCTGAATATTATATCCTTCGACTCTTTTCAATTTTTCTTTTGTCCACTTAAAATATAATTTTCTCTTTCCCTGATATGTCTAATTTGGCTATCATGTGGGTATGACCGTATGAGAATCTAGTTGGTTAGCATTGGTGTGAAGAGATCAGAACGTTGTGCAAAAGTTGTGAATTTCACTTGCTCCCAACTTTTTTAGTTCATGACTAACCTTTTTCACAAAACTTCTGTTATAATGGATGATTTCCTAATTAGGGCGAGATTTCTACACTAACTAGAACCATCTTTCTGAACAGTTGTCCCTTTTCACACAGTATTTCCTTTTTAATTTCCTATTTTGAACTATTGTTTGTGACAAGTTTGATGACCTTAAGTTATAATGGCATATAGAAATTACTGTGTTGCTTTACAATTGTTTCTATGCTAACACGTTTTATTTATTTATAAGTGGCATAACATTTACTTATTCACTCATGGGTTTGATTGATAAGGTGAGAGTCGCTGACCTAATTGGTGAACAAGTACCTGTTTCTTCAACGAGAGCTGATGACAAATTAACAGCGGCGAAGCTGAGCGATGCAACTCATATCTTAGGGTTTCATGGAGAACAAGATCAAGCAAATCATAATACTGAGCTCGAAGAGTCTAAAAATTCAGGTGATGGCGTTTTGTATTGTGAACTAGAATCAGAGAACGGTGTATCTGTCAAACCTGAAGATGCCGAGGGGGAGAAAGATATGGTGGACCCATCAATCCCATGCATAGCAAATACAGAGGAACCTCAGAAAAGTGCAGGCTTAAAGTCTCTTCAAGATTCTGGCTCGTCTCTCAAGGATGTCTTTTAGATTCTAACAACACATGTAGTAGCAAGCTAAATATTTTCAAAGGGTGACAATGATTTATCAGGAAAGAGAACAGAGGGGCTGGCTAGGGCTGGCCCTTTTAATAGGAGAGAAAACTCGTTTCAATTCTTTTTAAACCACACCATGTATATTCTGATGACAATTATTGAGCAATAAAGGCTTTGATTTTTTGCTTCTCCGCTTCTATCTTCATTTTCTGAAGCTTTTTTTTTTTTTTTCCCTTTATGTGGCTTTAATAAAAATCAAACATTGCAATGCTGAAGCAAAAACCTTGCCTTTGTTCAAACCTTCTCCTAAGACAAACTCTTCTTTTAATCTTTTTCTGTGCATTTCTGACCTAATTGATCTAATCAACAGAATTTGGATTCTAGACCTTATTTTCAAGTTTTTGACCAATCAACTACAGATCAAGTCCTGAAAATTCACATTCCAAAATCTCCTCCTCCTCTTGATTGGTTTTGGGCTCCAAACTCTGTAAGGCTTTTTACTGTCAATTCAGCTCATGATATTGTAGCTTGTGTCTCTTCTTCCACCGGTGGCCCCTTATCTTCTAGTGATTGGAATTGTCTCTGAAATCTCAAGTTGTAGCATAGACACAAGTTTTTTTTTTTTTTTGTGGAAAATAACATGGAATATTCTTCCTACTAGGCAGAATATCTTCAAATTCAAGCTATCAGCTATTTTGGAAGACAAAGCTTGCCCAATCTGTAATGGTCCTACTGAATCTATCCAACATATTTTCCTTGATTGCATTTCGGCTAGAGCAATTTGGAGAATTTCTAGATGGCTTTTGGTTTCCTCTTCCTTTACTGGTTTACTCTTTTGGATCAAGGCCATCTTGCATCCAAATATTATTCTCGACATTCCTATTTTTAAAGTGGAAAATTTTCAATTATCAATGGTGATTGCTCTTAATGCTATTTGGTGTGCTAGGAATAATAGAGTCTACAACAATGTTACTCCAAATTTTCAAAGTCTTTTGATTCAAATCCAATCTTCTATTGCCATTCATCAAAAGGCACGGATAGATAAGGCCAAAATTTATTAGCTTCTTGGAGTCCTCCTGCTTTAGATTACCTTAAGCTAAATTTTGATGTTGCAGTTCGTTCAAACTATATGGTTGCAGCGTCAATTATTTCAGATCATGATGGATCTTTTCTTTGGACTGTTGCTAAAAAACTTCCTCTCCTGGATATCAATGCTGGAGAAGCCAGTGCTGCCTTACTAGCTGTTGAAACTGCAAACTGTCATTATCCTTCTTCTAAGTTGATTCTAAAAGGAGACTCTTTAGCTACAATTTTAGCTCTAAATAATCCTAGTTATTGTACTGATTGGTCTTCTAGTGGTATTATTGCAGATATACTTTTTTTCCTTATCTTCTTTTTTTTTTTTCATGGTTTGCGACCAAAGTTTCTAGGAGTATTAATCTCCAGAGACATTTAGTTGCCAAATGGGCCACTTCCCACAACTGTTATAGAAGCATTCTCACCTCCATTCTCTTCCTCTCTACTGTAAGAATCAATAGTGAACATGATCTACCTTGATCCCCTCCCCTTTCCCCACTTTTATTTTTTACTTTTTTAAAAAAAAGCCAGAAATTTTCACCTAGTCCTTGCTGGTCGGATTTTACCCCTAGAGAGTCCAAATTTGTTGTTCTTTGTCAAAGATCGACTCATAGATATGGCGGCTGATTCAATTGGAAAAGGATATAATGGTCTCAACAATATCATTACGACCATTTTCATTTAGGACGACTCAATGCTAAGGTTAAATACTTGAAGAAATTTATTCAACTAAAAGTTCGTATTTTTTTTTTGAAAAATATTCTGTAGATGCTCTTAATTTTGTGGAGTATAAATGACTTAATAAAGAATATATTTCTCGGAATATGAATGTGCATTGTATCATGAGATGTTTTGATTTAAATGTTATTTCATATTATTATTCACTAGCAAGTGAACTGAAAATGTATAGTGTGATTTTTTTTTTTCCTAATTGAATACGAGAAAGGGTTACAGGAAAGGATCTTTCTCATATTTGATTCGCATGGAGGAAAGAATGAGGAAATGTGTAGTATGATATGATATTGAAAAGGAAAGTGCTAAGGATTCCCACTTTTAGTATTTTCTATCAAAAAAAAGTCTTATCATTTTTACATTAAGAAAAGAGTTTTACACTAACGTTTCTGCAAAGGCGCATTGTTGCGATAGTTTTCAAAAATTCTGCATCTGCATGTTGTGAAAGAAAAGTTTGATTTGATTTTGAATTTTTGAGAACCAGCTTGTATGTTAAATGACTGGAAAAAGAATAGGAAGAGAAGTTTTAAAGTAAATAAGAAGAGGGTGGCCTTGAGAATTATAATTTCATCCGACGAGTATCTTACTATGCTTACGTGTTTGTGTCAATTTACAATTGATTTTTTTTTTTTTATCAAGTAGGCATAGTGAAATAGTAGTAAAATAAAAATATGGTGTATATCATTATTTGTGAAAAAATTACTGAAAATCATCTTGTACAAAAATAAACGGTAGAGATATTGTCTAGAAAAAAAGATTAAGTTGGAATCTTCACGGTCTGTTTTTGCACCAAAAACAAAACAAAACAAATTATTTTTTTTTATTGGTAGCAAGCCAAACTGTTCTAGATATTATATATATAGGGTAAGCAAAAACAAGTTCAGGAAATGAAAGAGAATATATTAAAAAAAGGAAAAAATGTAAAATTGGTCCATGTGGTTAGCCTAAACTATAAATCACTCCTTGTGGTATAAGAAAAAACTCAAAGGTCCTTGTAGTTGGCTAAAATAACAAATCACTCACTGAAACAAATTTCCGTTAGTCATTTTTAACAGAAACCGTTAACCTGCCACGTCAGACCAATAGAAACGCGACACGTGGTATATTTTTGTAAAAAAAAATGATTAAAAATATAAATTATAAAAAAAACTCATAAATAAATTAAAAAAAATAAAAAAATATTAGAAAATGAAAGGGGGCTGCCGGCAGCCACCCTTTGTCGGTAGCTGGCGGCAGCCACCCCTTTGTCGGTGGCTGGCGGCAGCCCACCCATTGGTGGCCAGGGATGGCAGCGCGCCATCCCCGACCACCTTTGGGGTGGCTCGCCGGCCACCCCAGCAGTGGGGGTGGCTCAAAGGCCACCCCTAGATCCGGCTAAGGGTGGTCTGCAAGCCACCCCTGCTCATGGGTGGCCAGTGCGCACCCCGCTGTCATCTGGGGTGGCGCGCTGCCACCCTAGGTGACGTCAGGGTGGCTCGCAGGCCACCCTAGCTGGATTTAGGAGGCCACCCCCATTGCTAGGGTGGCTGGCGAGCCACCCCAAAGGTGGTCGAGGATGGCGCGCCGCCATCTCTGGCCACCAATGGGCGGGCTGCCGGCAGCCCCCCTTTCATTTTCTTATAATATATATTATATATATATATATATTATATATATATTATATATATAATATATATTTTTTTAAAAAATTTAATTTATGATTTTTTTATAATTTTTTTTGATAAAATATGCCACGTGTCGCGTTCTTATTGTTCTGACATGCGCAGAACTAACGGTTTCTGTTAAAATGACTAACGAAAATTTGTTTCATAGAGTGATTTGTTATTTTAGCCAACCACAGGGACCTCTGAGTTTTTTCTTATACCACAGGGAGTGATTTGTAGTTTAGGCCAACCACAAGGACCAATTTTACATTTTTTCCTTAAAAAAATGGGTTGAACTTTGCGACAAAAAGAGTCATACGTAGTGTTGTATTTAGGTTATTTTTTATATGCGGAATGACTATTTCTTAGAATAGCTTTTATTAAGAATAGAATGAATAGAATGTATTAGCCATTCTGATAGCCATGAAGAAATGATTATTCATTCAATTGAGAGAATAATCATTCTTCTTAATTAAGAATGGAATGACTATTCTATTGGATTTGTCATTTGACAATCTCATCTGAAAATTAATTGGTGTTCAGTGAGGGAGGCCAAAACTTTTTATAGTATTTGAAATCGTACTCCGCAAGGCATATTTTTAGAGCCGTCTACATGAGCAGAGCAGTATTGTTGTACCCCAACATATTCCAATAGCCATGAGGGAATGACTATTCATTCAATTGAGAGAATAACTATTCTTCTTAAATTAAGTGGAATGACTATTCTCTCAATTAAATTAATAATAATTTTCTCATTGTTGTCGGAATGACTATTATAAAGCTAATTTTTTTCACTTATTTCATTCTTAATAAAAACTATTCCTTATAATAATCATTTTGTATAATAAATGTGTTCTTAATTCCTGAGATTTTTCTTCCTAACATGTAACGATTTGATATCCTGCCAAGGACCATCCTTAATTGACCTCTCCTTAATTGAATAGGGAGAGGTCAAGTAAGAATCCCACAAGCCCCTTTTTCTAATATTGCTTATAAAAAAAAAAATCCCACGAGCCCCATGGATAAGGCTCTGGAAAAACCAACACGGGCCGATTGATGGAAGCAGATGACTGCTACGTCAGGGTGGCCCCACCATTTGATTTGTTTGCCAATGTGGTAACATGGGCTATTTCTACTTACACCAAAGGCATGTCAAGGCCTTCTTTTGCTCCAAAGGCATCTCCAGGCTAGGTACTGCTTTCTCTTTTCCACGTGGAATTGAATCAATTTCATCAAGATCCTCTGGTTTAGCAGCCGTTCAACCTCGTTTTGATTCTCACGCGCAGCTATGATCACATCCTCTTTGATTTTATTGATGTGTGGGTTTATTGAAGTGCCGACACACGGGAAAGAGCTTTTTTCTTTTTTTTCACTCAATTCAATTTTTTTCAAAAATTAATATTTTTTCTTCATTTAAATTTATTCAACCAAACTCAAAAAATAATATTTAAATTTAAAAAATAAAAAACTAAAAAAAAATGAAAGTGTGGCCGAGTCACTCCTAGAGGGTGGTTCAATTACCTTCGAAACTATCGGGGTGGCCAAACCACCCCTAAGGGTAGATCAATCACCCTTGAAAATATTAGGGGTGGCCAATCCATCCCAAGCAATTTTCGGGAGTGGCTCCGAAACTATCAGGGGTAGCTGATCCACCCCAAACAATTTTCGGGAGCGGCTCAGTCACCCCCCAAAACTATTAGGGGTGGCCGATCCACTCCCTAGGGAGTGACTTGGCCACCCCTACCAGTTTTCAGCCATCCCCGAATTAGTCCAACCACCCCAATTTTTTTTTTTTAGAATTAAAATAATTTTTTATTTTTTATTCTATTTTTTTCAAATATATTCACCTACTCAAATATTTTTTTTAAAACCATCTAACATAATTTTAATTTTTTTTCTTTTTTTTTTTTGTATTCGTGAAGTCAACAAAAAATTGAATTGAATCAAACATCAAAACAGCGTTTTAGAGAAGACCACACAAGAAATTAAGGAATGACGGGAGTGAAAAAAAGCTAGACCCACAATACAACACACAAAACTTATTCGAAAACACATATTTTTTATGTTTTTAAATTCAATTATTTAAAAACTCACTTCCAAATGATACATGTTTTTAAGATTAGGTTTAAGATTGCACTTTTAGCACGCAAAATAGTGCTTTCAAACACATTCTAAGAAGAGGCCTGTATCTTTTTATGATGTTCTAAAGACCGAGTAAAGTACATGCTTTGGCTTAACGTTACTGTTTATAATTTTTACGTTATTGTGGAAGCTCTCCCTATTGTGATTGTCACTTGTCAAAAGACTCTTACTGTGCTGCATCAATTGGCCCAGACCTAGATCGTTGGTGAGATTGATCCAATGTGATAATAAATATCCTCCTGAGTTTGAAAAATAATCATATGTATGTTCATTGCAATTTCCCCTTGTCAAATCTATGTAGTTACCACATTTTTCAAGTAGTATTTTTTTTTGGCAATTAGCCCTTGTCAAATCTTGTAATTATTGATTGGCACTGGGAATAAATTAAAGTAACACCGAATTTTAATTCTTTGGTTTCAGCCTAACAATTAATTTACAAATGTGTGAGCAAAATTGAAGTGGGTCTTGTGGGTTTTTTGTTATTCATTAGAATTAATTCACAAATGTGAGCAAAGATCTCCTATAAATCTGTGGGGACGATAATAGATTGTGGGACAGTTGGGTCAACTGGGTTTTTGAAGAGCGCGTGAAATGGGCTGCCGCGCGTCAGCTCGAACAGTCTGAAAATTCAGGCAAAAGCGTTTTGTAGTGTGAAGATGTAGAGAAGACAACGGTGTATCTGTCAAATCTGAAGATGCTGAGGGGTAGAAATATATGGTGGGACCCATCAATCCATGCAGTCTTTGGGCCACTCTCCCAAACATGTCGGAGGCTCGGAAGTTCATGAATTTTTTAGATTCTGACAACAAAGGCTTTAATCTTTTTAATGACAATTATGGAGCTTTATCTTTTTGCTTCCCCGCTTCTATCTTTATTTTCTGAAGCCTTTTTTTTTTTTTTTCCCTTTACGTGGCTTTGACAAAAATCAAACATTGCAATGCCGAAGCAAAAGCCAGAAATTTTCACCTAGTCCTTGCTGGTCGGATTTTACCGCTAGAGGGTGTATTTGTTAAATGTGCAATGCTTGGTCGTCTACCGGAAATGTCCTTAAAAGATCAATTAGAATATTTTTTATTTTTTATTTTTAAATTAAATTGGGCCCATCTTTTCATTGAAGAGGTAGGCCCAATTTAATTTAAAAAATAAAAAAAAATATTCTAGTTGATCCTCTAAAGAAATTTTCGATAGATGTTTAAGCATTATCCTTATGAAATAGTTAGGGAGGTTTATGTTGTGAAATAGTAAAAAGAAATGATTGATATAATATAAAGTATGAATAATGTTGTGAGTTTTTTGTAAGAAAAAATAAAAAGATTTTGTATTTTAATGAGTTTTTTTTTTTAATAGTAATAAAAAGTGAATGATGTGATATAAAAAGTAAAAAAGTTGTTAAAAAGTGATTGATGGAATATTAAAAATAGTATTGATTTTGAGGGAAAAAAGAAAAAAGAAAAAGAGAGAAGTGTTTAACAAACAGGCCCAGAATGACTCCAAATTTTTTCTTCTTTGTCAAAGATCGACTCATAGATATGCGGTTGGTTCAATTGAAAAAAGATATAATGATCTCAACAATATCATTATGACCATTTTCATTTAAGATGACTCAATGCTAACTTTAAATACTTGAAGAAATTTATTCAACTAAAGTTTGTTTATTCTTGAAAATATAGAAGATAGATGAAGAAAAAGATTCTGTAGATGCTCCTAATTTTGTGAAGTATGAATTAAACTATTAAGAAGAGTAAAGAATATGTTTTTTTATTGTACCATGAGCATGTCTTGATTTAAATGTTATTTCATATTATTATCATGTTTCCTTTTTTCTCACATTGATTAAAATCACAGTTTCTATCAAGTCACTAAAAATTTGGACGAACCATGTGTATGGTAGTAGTTGTTTAATTATGTGGCACCAAGTTTTTCGTCTAGTGGAACGGTACTAGTCATGTAGAATCCATACAAGGTTGGTCGGGAGCAAATGTTAAGAGACATCAATGAGGTAGCTAGACATACTGCTCGTAAACCAACTTGTCTCTCTAGATTCTGTCTCTCTGCACAGAATCTGATTTGTGCGCCTCATCATGGCTATAGTGATGAGATAGCTAGTCCTACTGCTCGTAAACCTCGTCTCTCTAGACGCATAAAAAACCAAGATAGCATTCATTACAAACATAGCAAGCTGCTTTATGGTTAGATGAAGGTAAAAAATTTTGAGGGGTTTTTGACCTTCTTCTTAAACGTACGCAAATAGCTCTCCACAGATATTGAACAAAAAAAAAAACCATAAATTAGTTATAACATGCAAAAATATTTCTGCCCGGCCAAATGAAAAGAACAGACAAGAAACAAAAAGGATGAAAAGGAAAACAAAACAAAAAGAAAAAGAAAGGTGGAAATCCTAATTCTCTGGCTTAACGAGGGCCAAGTGGGGCTTTTGGTCGACTCTGAAGGACCAAAGTTGTATAGTATTGGTTGATTTGAGCTTGTTTCTCTCTGCAACATTTATCCAAGGTTTGCTCAACATGTAGCTGCTGCTGCTACCAAATTTCCACTTCTTCAAGAGGATGGGCGATACCTCAAGGCTTGGCTCTATCAATTTCACTTCCAAGCCTTTGTAATGTATCCCATCTGCTTCTTTTTCCTCTAGCCTGACTTGTTCCTCTCTGCTTAGAAATTCATACCTCATTTGGCCCCTTGGAATCGAAAGCCGGTCCTGAGAACCTTCCATATCAGTGATGGTCAATTCTTTTTGAATGACAAGCTTGATGTCCGAACCCTGCAGCCCTATGATTTTGTCCTTGAATTCGGTTGGCAGTGGTTGGTCCGGAACGGCCGCTTGCTTCATCTCAGTCGGGTTCTTTCTCTGCCTCTTGGGTTTCCTGCTGTAAGAACACAAGTTAACGTACGTGAGTCTCAATCTACTACAATTACGTAATTGTACACAAGCCTGCAGCCAAAGTGATAAGACTCCAATTCAAGTAGTATATTTGTAATCACCTTAACTTTCCTTCTTCTTCTTCTTCCTTTTCTTGATTCTGGTTGATGTTTCCAGAGTTGTTGGATGCCGACTCCAATGGCTTCTTGGGTGGTATAATTCTCAAGACCACCCTCTTCTTCTTCTTCTTCTCCAAAGGCTTCTTTCTCTGCTTCTTGAGTTTCCTGGCCGGTGTAAGCACACAAGATACCGTGAGTATTAAATATGTAATGTCTCTACCGATTGAGTATTGAATTCTATTACCTGGACTTTCCTTCTTCTTCTTCATTCTGCAATGCTTTCTTGGGTCCTTTAATTCTCAAGGCCACCCTCTTCTTCTTCTTCTTCTTTTCCGAAGGCTTCTTCTCCAGGTACTGCTTTCTCTTTTTCATGTGGAATTCCAGCAATTCCATCATGATCCTCTCGGTTAGCAGCCGGTCTACCATGTTTTGATCCTCACCCGCAACTCTGATCACCTCCTCTCTGATGTTATTGAAGTCCCCACATATGGCAGGAGAGTCGCCCCTCAGATCCTCAAGAGTGATATTGGTCATGCTTTTAAAACGTCTTCTAGCTCCTGAAACAAGAAAAAGGAAAGATTTTGAATTCCAAAAACGTTATAGAAAAGACACACAGGAAATTAAGGAATGATTGTGAGTGAGAAGAAACAAGACCCACAACACAACACACAATGTCTTCAGAAAAGATGAAAGTGATTATAGGGTTTGTTCCTCTAGAAAGAAGACCCATCATTATTTATAGAATGATGGGTTGATCATGACATGCCACTTGAAGACATCAGCTTTGAAGAAATTAAAAGATTACTTCCAAAAGACATAATTAGTTATCAATAATTAGTTATCAATGATGTAGGGGCGGAACTACGTGGCCTTTTAGGGTTTGTGGCACCCCAAATTTTGTTTATTTTTCTAAATTTTTTTAATTTTTTTAAAATAAACTCTTAAAAATTTTATTTTAACTCCTCAAATGTTTTTTTTTTCAATTTTGCCTCATAATTTTTTAATTTTTTTAAAATATATCTTTAAAAATTTAATTTTGACCCCTGAAAAGTTTTTAATTTTTTTAAAATATATTCTTAAAATTTTATTTTTAACCACCAATTTTTTTTTTTTACTTGGCCTCCCAAACCCAAAAGGCTAACTACCCTGCAATGATGGACTTTTGGGTAATTCTAAACGACAGCTTGGGCTGATGCAACAGTGCATCAGCCCAGGCACATGAACAGTGATTTCGGCCCCGTAAACAGTTTTTTTTTTCCTCTGATTTAGCCCAGGTTGATGCACTGTAGCATCAGCCTGGGCTGATGCCAATTGTTACTCGACGTTTTAGTTACCAGATCCAATCTGCTTTTTAAGCCGCTATGTTGATCACAAGACAAACGCTTAATTATAATCATAAACCATGTTGATTAGTTTGCTGCATATTCATATAGTTTATTCCACGCGTATGCAGTGATTGGTGTACGTTTGGTTAAACCACCACCAAAGAGATTTTGGAGAGTGAGAGCCAAAATACCGGGGTCCTCTTTTTCCTTTTCTGTTTCCTCTTTTTTCTCTCTCATACATGGGAGGGATTTGGTGGTGTAGTTCTTTGGATTTGACAGTGGAGTTCTTTTTGCTCTCTCATAGGGGTTTGGGATTTGACAGTGGAGTTCTTTTTGCTCTCTCATAGGGGTTTGGGATTTGGCAGTGGAGTTCTTTTTGCTCTCTCATAGCGATTTGATAGTGGAGTTCTTTTCTCTCTCTCATAGCGATTTGGGATTTGGCAGTGGGAGTTGATAGTGGAGTTCTTTTGGCCTTGTTTGGCAACAGATTCTATTCTTTGGGGATGATTTCACTGTAGCATGATGTGATTGTTAAGAGGGAATGTTTTGTATGGAAAAGTGAAATTTTTTGTTTTTTAGTGAGTATTTTATTTGAATGATAATAAAAAAATATTTGATGTGATATAAAAAGTAAAAAAAAGTTGTTAAAAAGTAGTTGATGTGATATAAAAAGTGGGAATGTTTTTTTTTTAAAATTGGAGTGAAATTGGAATTGGAGTGGAACATGTTGCCAAACAGGGCCTTTCTCTCTCTCATAGGGATTTGGGATTTGGGATTTGGCAGTGGGAATTCTTTTCTTCCTCGGATGCATTTGTTAACTCTTTATCTCTTACATCCATTACTTTGAAATTTAAGCTCCGATAATTTTGTACTGTCAATTTTTGTTTGGTCAGACTTAATATTTTTAATATATTTAATTATTTCGAAAATACCCCTTAAAGAAGCACAAAGAAAAAAAAAAAAGCTTGGAATAAGGGACATTATTGGAATAAGCATTTTAAACCTCTGCTGGACCGTGAATTCTATTATACTTCTGCTTGATGAAAGACTTGGGCCCAAATTTTAACAATATGTTATAAGGGGGGGGGGGGGGGGTAAAGGGGTACCAAGCAAACCCGGTTCTTTTTTCCCTTTCATAGGGATTTGCGCGTGCGTGTTTTTTTTTTTTCTTTTTCTCTCTCATACATTGGTAGGGATTTTGCAATTAATTTCCAGCGCGCTTTTTGGAAGTTGTCCTTGAGGACAAGGACCACTTAACGGGGAAATAACGTACATTATGAACATGAGATAGCCCTAAAGAGTACGTACATAAGCCATCAAGAGCCAAAATTCTATTTTATTTTTAAGTCTAGTAGTGTTTGCTTTTCTAAAAATAATAGGTACAAAATAAGGTGATACTAAATAATTAGATAGTTAAAATTTAAATTTATCTTTTCTTAATATTTTAGTACCATCTCATTTTGTAAAACTTTTTGTACAAAAACCTTTGTATACTTAACATTTTTCTTTCTAGTAAGATAGTTTAATTTGTATTCCTAGTTTAAGTCAGTTACTTTATTCTATAAAAAAAAGAATACATCAATAAACAAGCATATTTATATTATAGTACAAAGTTAGGGTTCGGTTGATTTATTTATTTATATTTAATTTTTCCAGCATTTTTTCATCAACCAACTTGATTGCTTTATTTATCTATTTGAAGTCCGGACATGTTGGAACAAACAACTTAGATTTTCTTCCGCTAAAATAGACATGACAAGTTTATTGCATTAAAAAGGAAACGATCACATTAACTAGATTCCTTGGATTCGATTGTTTACTTTTTATTTTATTATTTTTTTAAAATGCCATTTGGATAGGGATTGAGAGAAGAAAGCTCGGTTTTGGCAAGTATTTTCCTACTCTTTCTAATTTCTTTAAAAACATATATATATATATATTATATATATATTATATATTCACTTTTTTATTTTTCCTTACAAAAAAAATCAAACAAAAATTACTTTTTCAATTTTTCTTTACAAAAAATTTGCAACATTTTTTTTCTACTTTACATCACATCAATCACTTTTTATCTATAAAAAAAAACTCAAAAAAATTTACCAAACATACCCGATTTTTTTTTTTTTTAATTTTAATCTTTGATAAATGAAAAAGTCACATTACCAATTCAATACCACTCTCTTAATATAAAATCATAATAATTTTATGTTAAATAAAGTGATATTCAATTGCACATAAAACATCTATTATATATAGATGTTGGAAGTCTCACATTGTTAGAAAAATTAGTCCATATGCTCTTTATAAGGTTATGACATCCCTCACTTCTCAAGACATCTTTTAGAGTTGAATTAGGATTACCTTTCATATATTGTGTGAATTTTAATATGGTATCAAAGTAAGGTTCTTAGTTTGTGGATCTACCATTACCCGTTTTCACGTGTTGGCTTGGATGTCTTCTTGCCATACGTGAGGGGGCATGTTGGAAGTCTTACATTACTAGAAAAACTAGTCCATGTGCTCTTTATAATGTTGTGACATCTCTCACTCCTCAAGACGTCTTTTAGAATTGAGTTAAACATATCTTTCACATATTGTATGAATTTTAATATAGATGATATAGATTAAGTAATAAGGATGCACTCAAAGACTTTAGTTGTCGATTAGGCCCTTGTAAGGAACTGCGTGCATGGTTCATCTATTTTGATGAAAATAGTAAGGGTAAGGATTTGCAATGTCAAAAAGTGCGATTTTAAAAACACAGTTAAATATTTGGTAAAATCATAATTTAGACTTTAAAATTGCAGTTTAATCTTTTAAAAATTGTGAATTTAAAAAAAACACCTCATTACATGCGATTTGAAAATGTATATTTTTTACGTTTTCAAATCACAATTCTTTAAAAACTTACTTCCAAACGATACATATTTTCTACGATTTGGTTTAAAATTGCACTCTCAAACACACTCTAAAAATAGGCCTGTATCTTTTGAAGATGTTCTAAAGACAGACTAAAGTGTTTTAGCTTAAGGTTACTGTTTATAGTTTTTACATTATTGTGGAATCTCTCCCTATTGTGATTGTGACTTGTCAAAAGACTCTTACTATGCTACATCAATTGGTCCAAACCTAGATCGTTGGTAAAATTGATCCAATGTGATAATAAATATCCTTCTGAGTTTGACAAATAGTTATATATATTAATTTGCACCGCTTTACGAGTTTTATACCATTTAGTGTCTGTTTGGAATTTCATTGAAAAATAGAGCTTTTAAAGTCAAAATTAGCTTTTTTAACAAAAATTTCATTTTTTAAGTTTTTTTTTTTTTTTTTAAATTGTGTTTTGACCATTTTTAAAGTTATATATATATATATATATATTTTCCAATCAATAATAATAGATAAATGACAGATAGAAAAATAGGATATCTCATTAAAAGATATGATGGAATAATATGAAAGAGGGAAGAGAGATCAGAAGAAGAGCTAGAGAAAGTGATGAGCTAAATCTCGTATATTAAATTAGAGAGCGTAGAAGAGTGGTGAACAAGTAAACCTATATTAGAAAAAATTAATAATAATTTAAGGATAATTTTGTAATTTTATAAAGTTCATAGGGGTATAAGGGTCATTTCACCATTTGACTATCTAATTTAACCCCAAATCCTAACGGGATGGGTGAAATTGCAAAAAATTGAAAGTTCGATACACTAAATTGAGAATTTTTAAACTTTTTTTTTGGGGGGGGGGGGGGGATATTGCAAAAGCTCCATAAAGTTCAAAAGGGTTATGTGAAGTTTTTCAAAAAAAAATATTCCTATAAAAAAGCTTAGTTTTTTATTTATTTATTTATTTTTCTCTAAGATCTTAGGGGATCCCTTTATACATGGATATATAGCAGCGTTCAATAGTATGTCATTTTTTTTATTTTTCTTGAGTTTTTAAATTTTTGTTTTTGCTTTTCTTCATATTAGGGGGTTTCTCTTGTATATATACTTCATACATACTAGGGTTTCCTTACTGGCAATTAATGTAATTATGATTGAACTACTTACTAAAAAAAAAGATCTTAGAGGCCAATCTTTTGGATTTTATACTAACCTTTATTTATATATATATATATATATTAGGGGAGGGGGGATGGGCTTTTTTTTGGACTTTTGGTGGGTCAAGTGGACTTGTTTTCATATTCTTTGGAGTGCAAGGATATTTTCAGATCCTTTTGGGGTATTAGAGGATTTTTTTCTAATTTTTGGAGTGTCATGGCTCCCTTTTGTGTACTTACCACTGTAAGAAAAACTCTTGAGCTGTGCAAATTAAGCTCTAATTCCACATAGATCGAATAAGACTCTAGCTTCGTCGGCGGGTGTGACTATTGCATATACGAATCAATATCTACTCAATTTCACCTAAAATTAATGGAGGTAATTTATTTCAAAATCAAGACTAAATTTCATAAATTTAATAGTGTATATATATTATCACATGGTGAATATGTTGTCATATTTACATTTATAACTTTTAAAATATAACAAATATGATAAATACAAAAGTGATAGATGCTTATTTGTTAACAATGATAAATACTAATATGGTATTAATTTGAAAAACAATAATTAGAATTTGAGAAAATCTACGAAGTCGAATAACTTAAAAGAATTCAAAGTTTTTGATCCATTATTGAGTTCCTTGTTTTTTTTTTTTTTTTTTTTTTTTTTTTTTTTGTAAAAAAACAAATATAGAAATCAAGAAAAAATTAAAAAAAAATTCGTAACTCATATACTCCTTTTATGAGTTAAAAAACACGAGGTTTAAAGTTTGAAATTTTATTGGCCGTGTGAATGTACGTAGAAGGTGTGAACACAAGAAAAAATAAGCGCTATCTTTGTGTTTATTTTTTGTTTTGTTTTTTCCAACCATTTGATTGGTTTGGTGTTTTCAAAATATGATTTAATTCCCTATTGCGGACATATATAAAAAGAAGTGACCTATTCTCGGTGTCATAAAATGGTACTTGNAAAAAAATTCGTAACTCATATACTCCTTTTATGAGTTAAAAAACACGAGGTTTAAAGTTTGAAATTTTATTGGCCGTGTGAATGTACGTAGAAGGTGTGAACACAAGAAAAAATAAGCGCTATCTTTGTGTTTATTTTTTGTTTTGTTTTTTCCAACCATTTGATTGGTTTGGTGTTTTCAAAATATGATTTAATTCCCTATTGCGGACATATATAAAAAGAAGTGACCTATTCTCGGTGTCATAAAATGGTACTTGGCTTGGTCGTTTTTTTTTTTTTTGAGTAGAAATGGGCGCATCTCATTAACGTATATAAAACTAATTAGTTACAAGCGCTCCATAAAGGCAATATCAGAAATACACAGGGGAACTACGGCCCCCTGGATCAACTCCTCTGTAAGAGTCAGAGCTTTCTTAATAAGACGGTAGACTGCCCCATTCAATTCTCTTCAGACATGTTGGACTCTCCAATTGTGCATACCATTCAATTGTCTTCGAGCTTCCTCAATTAGGTGGCCATATGTACTCTAGTTGTGTGATGAGGACTTCAGAGCTTGGACCACTTGGAAAGCATCCCTTTCTAACATCATTCTAGAGAACTCGATCTCCCTACAGAAGGTGACCGCCCTGAGCACTGAAACAGCTTCGACAATATCAAGGGCTATAATGTGGGTCCCATTATGATCCCGGACTATCACACCAATACTCATTCGGTGGTTAACCGAATCCATTGCCGCGTCCCAATTAATCTTGACATAGCCCGCCGGAGGAACTTGCCATCTATGTACCACTTGGGTTCATTGTCTAGAGGTAGGTTGCTGAAAGGCCTCTAGATTCTCAAGAGCTTGACTAACCATGATGTGCAGAAAGCCAACCTGTCGTTTGTAAACCACTGCATTGTGTTGGAACCACACTGCTAGAGCCACAACTGCTACCCGCTCTAGATCAACCTTGTCCAAATATCGAATTAGGTTTAGGAGAATATCTCAGAAATCCTCGTTCTCAAAACTCCTCTTCTGAATCCGGCTGCCGCATATACTCTAGATAGCCTTTGCCCCTGGGCAACCCCACAATATATGGCTCGTGGTCTCCGCTTGAGCTGTGCACATGGGGCGTAGAGGATCCTCGGTGATTTTCCATCTGAATAGGTTGGCTTTAGTAGGCAAGGCTTTACTGCAAGCCCACCACACAAACACCTTCGCCGAATGCAGAATCTTCATCTTCCATAAGAGACGCCAAAGATCCCTATAATGGCCTGAATTTGAACTTTCTCCCTCACAAGATGCTATGGCTGATTTCTGAAGGTGATACGCACTTCTGACTATAAACTCACCATGGGCCGTATGCCACCAGGTTGGGCGGTCATTTGTGTTGATCGAGCTAATAGAGATCTGAGTTATAACCTCAGCCGTACTTAAATCAAACAACTCATGAAGCAACCCAACCTTCCAGCTTGGCCCATTCCAATCAATGAGGTTCGAGACAGTCGCCTCAACACTAAGTCCTCCTTGCAAAGATCCTGCAGGTAGTACTAATGGTTTTGGGAGTTATCTGTCTTTCCAGATACGGATTCGGAAGCCATTGCCCACTCTCCACTTGATACCAGCTTTGAGAAGGTCTTGAGAAGCCCAAATACTTTTCCATAATAAGATGGTCGCCTACCCAATTGTGCTGTGAGGATCGATCCCTGGGGGAAATACATTGCCCTTAAAAATTTTTGCCACTAAAGATTCGGGATTCTGAAGAATTCTCCAACACTGCTTTGCTAACAATGCTTTATTGAAGCTTTCGAGATCCCTAAACCCCATGCCCCCATTTCTCTTGGCTATCCTCATCTTCTTCTAGTTGATCTAGTGAATAGACCTTTCCTGTTCGTGGTGGCACCACCAATAACATTAAAGCATAGCATCTATCTTATGAAGAAGAGATTTAGGGAGCAAGAACACACTCATTGTATAGGTCGGAAAGGATTGGGCCACTACTTTCAGCAGGATTTCCTTCCCAGCTTGAGACAGGAATTTATTCTTCCAATTGCTAATACGGGCCTAGATGCGGTCTTTTAAAGACGTGAAAGCCAAGTGCCGAATCGTCCAACAAAAGCAGGAAAACCAAGATACTTCTCAACACAGTTAGTAGCTTGTACCCCCGAAGCTTGTAAGATCTAACTTGTATTAGAGGCTGGAGTGTTTGTACTAAACATGATGGAGGTTTCTCTAGGTTTAGTTGTTGCCCTGAAACTTGCTCGTACCTTCCCAAGACAGATTGTAGTCGGGACTACTCCATAATATTAGCTCTGCAAAACAAAAGACTATCATTTGCAAAGAAAAGGTGATTGAGCCAGACTCTACCTCTGACTATTGGAACCCTCATGACAATTCTGGTTTGCTTCGCCTCCTGCAGCATAGCACTCAGAGCCTCTGCACACATAATGAATAAGTAGGGGGAGATGGGATCTCCTTGCCTGATACTTCGAGTAGGGAGGATACTGCCATATGACGCCCCATTTATCAAAACTGAATAGGAGATTGAAGTGACGCAGTTCATAACTAAACGTATCCAGCGCCCATCAAATCCCATCGTACGCATCACCCCTTCATTGAAGATCCATTCCACCTGGTCATAAGCTTTGCTTATATCTAAATTTAGAGCCATAAAACCCCTCTTCCTCTTTAATACAGATTTCATAGTATGCAGTGTTTCATAGGCTGCCAAGATATTATCTGTAATATGTCTTCTAGCAACAAAAGCACTTTGAGTAGGGGATATAATGCGAGGGAGGATTTGCTTCAGTCTGTTGGGCAGGACTTTAGAAACTATCTTATAAAGCACATTACACAAGCTGATGGGTCTAAAGTCAATGACCCGAGAAGATTGCTTTTTTTTTTTTTTTTTTTTTAGGGATGAGCACAATCTGAGTTCCATTAACAATATCAAGGTGTTGGAACAAGTGGCTCATATTCTCTTAGTTATAAGGAGAAGTATTATGGATGGCCGAGTTATCTCCGCGAAGCGGAGCAGAGTGGAGACAACTGGCCCATTGGGCGTAATTAAGTTTATGTTGCCTGGGACGATTAGTTAGTGGGGGTGCGGGGGCAACGCCCCCGCGGAACGGTACGGGGTATTTTGGGATTTTCCAAAGAGCGTCCGTACAGTTAGGATTTTCTTATAAATATGTATGATGTAACCCTAAGATATTCAATAGTGAATATAGCCGCACTCTCCCTGTGGATGTAGGCACAACTTGCCAAACCACGTAAATCCTTGTCTCAATTTTCTCTTACTCTCTCTCTTTTCGATTCCGTATTATTCATCATTATTGTGCACGGTAACAACAATTGGTATCAGAGCCAAGTTTTGCGATGGCTGGGGTTGGCACATCTTCTGCGAAATTCGATGTGATGAAGTTTAATGGAACTGGTAACTTCGGGTTATGGCAGAGGCGTGTCAAGGATTTGTTGGTGCAATAAGGGGTGGTGAAGGCGCTATACGGGACGAAACCAGGTGATATGCTAGACATGGATTGGAAGGAGCTAGAGGCCAAAGCGGTGGCTACTATTCGGCTTTGTCTGGGAGATGACGTGATGTATCATGTCATGGACAAAGAATCTCCGGCGGTAGTTTGGTTGAAACTGGAGAGTTGGTATATGTCGAAGTCGTTGACGAACAAGCTCTATCTAAAGCAGCGGTTGTACGGCTTGAAGATGGCGGAGGGCTCAGATCTGAGCCAACACATCAACCTGTTCAATCAGGTAATCAGTGATTTGAAGAGGGTTGATGTGAAGTTCGAAGATGAAGACAAGGCGCTGATGCTGTTGAATTCACTCCCAGCTTCTCCTACATATGAGAATCTGGTTACAACTCTGACTTGGGGGAAGGAGTCCTTAGAGTTAGAAGACGTTACAGGAGCCCTGTTGGCTTTTCATCAGAGGAAGAAAGCCAGTGATGACAGTTCTCAAGGAGAAGGGCTAATTGTGAAGGGTAACCAGGAGCGTGGAAGAAGCAAAAACAAGAGTGGTTAGAATGGCAAGAATTTTCGATCAAAGTCCAGGAAGAGGAAGGACATCAACTGTTATAAGTGCGGGAAGAAAGGGCACATAAAGCGGGATTGTCCAGATAGAAAGAAGAACAAGGACGACGAGAATGAAGGTTCCTCAAGGTCGGTGAACGTAGTGGAAGACGACTCAAACAATGCAGATGGTGATATGCTTTCTGTTGCTTCAAATTCAGAGCATCTTGCAGATTCTTGGTTTCTGGATTCAGCATGTTCGTTTCATGTGACGTCCAATAGAGATTGGTTTGACACCTACAAGTCAGTTAATTCTGGTATAGTTACTATGGGTAATGGTGCACATTGTAAAATTACTGGCATAGGTAATATCAGGATTAAAATGTTTGATGGTATTGTTAGAACGTTATGTGATGTTAGACATGTACCAGATGTGGAAAAGAATCTGATTTCATTGGGTACCTTAGACTCAAACGGTTTTGGTTATAAGTCTGAAGGTGGAATAATGAAGGTGACTAAGGGTGCGATGATAGTTATGAAGGGGCATAAAAATATGAAGAATATCTATAAACTGTTAGGGAGTACCGTTGTAGGTGGAGTCGCCTCTGCGGAGTCTGAATCTGATTGTATTGTTTTGTGGCATATGCGGTTGGGTCATATGGGTGAGCGAGGCATGTTGGAGCTTTATAAGAAAAATCTGTTGAAGGGTGTCAAAACGTGCAAGCTTGATTTTTGTAAGTTCTGTGTTATAGGGAAGCAGAACCGAGTGCAATTCAAGACAGCCACACACAAGACAGAGGGTATTCTGGATTATGTTCACTCTGATGTTTGGGGGCCAATGAGGACAGCGTCACGGGGAGGACATATGTATTTCGTGACTTTTATTGATGATTTCTCCAGAAAGATTTGGGTATACTTCATGCAGCACAAATCAGAGACTTTTGCCAAGTTTAAGTTGTGGAAAGCTGAAGTGGAAAACCAGACTGGGAGAAAGATTAAGTGTCTCAGGACAAACAATGGTACTGAGTACACAAATGCACATTTCAGAGATTTTTGTGAGCAGCATGGTATTAAGAGACATTTCACGGTACGCGTGACACCACAACAAAATGGTGTGGCAGAAAGGATGAACAGATCTATTGCAGAGAGAGCACGATGTCTCAGGTTGAATGCTGGACTTGCAAAGACTTTCTGGGCAGATGCAGTGAGTATGGCATGCTACTTGATCAACAGGTCACCGAGGGCAGCACTAGTTGGTAAAGTTGCAGAGGAGGCATGGACTGGTAATGAGGTAGATTACTCTGGTTTGAGAGTATTTGGTTGTCCAGCATATGTGCACATACCTAGTGAAGAAAGATCGAAGCTTGATCCAAAGTCTAGACAGTGTATCTTTCTGGGATATGGGAAAGGCGTCAAGGGATACAAACTCTCGGATCCAAAGGCAAACAAGGCGGTGATCAGTAGAGATGTGGTATTCGACGAAAATTCCATGTTGAAGAGTACTCAGGGTGAAGAACAGCAGGTGCCAGAAAATAGCAGCAGTGATAAGCAGGTGGTGGAGGTGGAGTTAGAGACTCCTGTGCAGGAGAAAATTTCTTCGGGTATAGAGACCTTTACTTTAGGAGTTGAGGAGTAACACACTATAGCCATAGACAGACCTAGACGCACTATCAGGCCACCAGCCAGGTACGGTTATGAAGATTTGGTTTCTTATGCACTAGTCATTAGCAGCGGAGATCCTAATACTTTTCAAGAGGCTGTCAATAGCCAAGAGAAGAGCAGATGGGTGGGTGCTATGGCGGAGGAGATGAAATCTCTACATAAGAATCAGACGTGGGACTTGGTGGAGCTTCCAGAGAGGAAGAGGGCGATAGGGTGTAAATGGGTGTTCAAGAAAAAGGAAGCAGTATCAGAAAAAGGGGGNGGGGGGGGAAATGTGAGGCTCGCCTGGTAGCAAAGGGTTACTCACAGCAGAAAGGGGTTGATTATGAGGAAATATTTTCCCGGGTGGTCAGACATACTTCCATCAGAGCGGTATTGGCATTGGTAGCTCATTATGACATGACATTGGAGTAGATGGATGTGAAGACAGCTTTTCTTCATGGTGATTTGGAAGAGCAGATTTACATGGAGCAGCCAGAAGGGTTTAGTCAACCTGGACAAGAGCACTTGGTCTGTAAATTGAAGAAGTCACTTTATGGGCTAAAGCAGTCTCCAAGGCAGTGGTATAAGCGGTCTAACTCCTACATGATCAGAATTGGCTACAGGAGATGTGAGTATGATTGTGTGTGTATGTTAGGAGCCTTGATGATGGCTCATCTATTTTTCTGTTACTGTATGTGGATGACATGCTTATTGTAGCTAAGAGTATAGTGGAGGTCAACAGGCTGAAGGTTTTGTTGAGCAAAGAATTTGACATGAAGGATTTGGGTGTAGCCAAGAAGATTCTTGGGATGGAGATTCGTAGGGACAGAGATGCCAGGAGATTGTGGCTATCTCAGGCCGGCTATGTGAAGAAGGTGTTAGAGAGGTTTAACTTCGAAAATGTGAAACCGGTGAGTACACCATTGGCGAATCACTTCCGTTTGTCTACCTCACAGTGCCCAAAGACAGTTGAAGACACTGAAGACATGTCCAAGGTCCCATATGCCAGTGTAGTGGGGTGTTTGATGTATGCTATGGTATGTACCAGGCCAGACTTGGCTCAGGCAGTCAGTGTGGTGAGCAAGTACATGGCAAATCGAGGAGACAGCATTGGGATGCAGTCAAATGGATTTTTAGATACTTGAGAGGTACTACAGATTATGGCATCACCTTTGTCAGACAGAAGAGTGATTTATCAGTTGTGGGGTATGTGGATGCAGATTATGCAGGCGATTTGGATGACAAGAGGTCGACTACAGGTTACGTGTTCACTCTTGCAGGAGGACCTATCTGTTGGAGGTCTATGATCTAGTCTACAGTTGCGATGTCCACAACTGAGGCAAAGTACATGGCAGTGGCTAAGGTTGCAAAGGAAGCTTTATGGCATACAGGGTTAGTCAAGGAGCTGGGTATTCAGCAAGATGGAGTTCAGTTGTATTGTGACAGTCAGAGTGCCATTTACTTGGCAAAGAACTAGGTGTATCATGCTAGAACCAAGCATATTGATGTAAGGTTTCACAAGATCAGGGAATTGGTTGCTACAGGTGAATTGTTACTTGAGAAGATTCACACTTTTGAGAATGCAGCGGACATATTGACGAAGCCTGTTACAGCAGACAAGTTCAAGCATTGCTTGGACTTGGCAAATATTTCCCGGTGCTAGAAGAGGAGAGGCGGCAACCCCAACTTATCAGTTCTAGGTGGAGGCTCAATACTTGATTATCTTCAAAGAGGTGAATACTTGCTAAGGTGGAGATTGTTGGAACAAGTGGCTCATATTCTCTAAGTTATAAAGAGAAGTATTATGGATGGCCGAGTCGTCTCCGCGTAGCGGAGTGGAGTGAACGGAGCGAAGTGGAGACAATTGGCTCATTGGGCGTAATTAAGTTTATGTTGCTTAGGACGATTAGTTAGTGGGGGTGCGGGGGCAACGCCCCCGCAGTACGGTACGGGGTATTTTGGGGTTTTCCAAAGAGCGTCCGTACAGTTAGAGTTTTCTTATAAATATGTATGATGTAACCCTAAGACATTCAATAGTGAATATAGCCACACTCTCCCTGTGGACGTAGGCACAACTTGCCAAACCACGTAAATCCTTGTCTCAATTTTCTCTTACTCTCTCTCTTTTCGATTTCGTATTATTCATCATTATTGTGCACAGTAACAACACAAGGGATCTACCTGATTGTAAGCAAAAGATAACAGCCTGACATACCTCTTTGCCAATCAAAGGCCAATACTTGTGGTAGAAGCAGGGGGAAACTCATTCGGTTTTGGAGACTTGTACTAGGACATCTGAGAGATAGCTGTACAAACTTCCTCACTAGTGAAGCAAGAGGTAAGTTGTTCGTTCATTTTAAGGGTATCCTTCTCCTGCAGCACTGCAAGACACTCTTCCACCCTTGTTGGGTCTGACGATGAGAACAAAGAATGATATTAATCCAAGAAGGCACTACTAACCTCTAGGGCACTAGTACAATTGACCCCAGCAGCATTCACCACCTCACTGATCTGGTTGCTCTTTCTTCTTTGATTCGCAAACAAATGAAAGAACTTCATGTTTTGGTCTCCATTTTGAAGCCAATGAACCTTAGCCTGTTGTTTCCACTTGAGGTCTTCTCTTTCAAGCCTATCTTCAATCGCAGCCTGGTGGTAGTTGATTTCTTTAACTGAGTTAGAAGTGGCCAAACCTTGAAGCACCTCCATTTTCTTTGTTTGCTTCTTAAGCTAGACTGATCTTTTTTCTTCGGCCTCGTGATTTACTCCACTTCAATAATGATGATTTGCAGTGCTCAAGTTTACTAGCAAGAACCTCAAGGGGGTCCCCTATACCATGACTGCATGCCCAGGAATTTGCGATGACCTTCGAGCATGCCTCATTGACCATCCAACTGGCCTCAAATTTGAAGTGATCACTGCTTTCCTTATCCTCCTCTCCACGGATGCCATAAGAGAGTAGAAGTGGACAATGATCAGAATTCTGAGTAGCCAAAACATAGACATCCACTCCTGAAACTGATTACACCAGGAAGGATTGGCAACAACACAGTCCATTATTCTTTCATAAAGGAGGAATCTTCTCTGTAGTTGCACCAAGTGAACTTTGACCTAGTAAACCCCAGATTCCTAAAGTGGCAATCATCTAACACTGCTTTAAAATCCTCCATCTGTTTGGGGGGTCATGGTGCACTGCCCACTTTTTCAGTCTAATCAAGAATCTCATTGAAGTCCCTAATGCATAGCCATCGTAGTGGAGAAAAACCCTGAAGATGTCCGAGTAAACTCCAACCCTCCCTCCTATGTGTTGTGTCTAGATGGCCATAGAAGCTTGTCAACTTCCACTGAAAACTCGGCCCCTTTTTCGCAACGACTGCATTTATATGACGATTCGAGTAATTTTGGATTTTTAGTTGAACATTGTCCTTCCAGAAAAGAACCAAACCCCCGCTCCGTCCAACAGAATCCACTACAAACATATTGTCAAATCCAATTTCTGTATGTAACGAAATCATCTTAGTTCTCTGGAATTTGGTTTCCATAAGAAATAAGATGGTGGGTCACTTATCCTTTACCAAAAGGCAAAGATTTTGAACTATCCGAGGGTTCCCAAGCCCCCGACAATTCCAACTCAGGATATTCATAATGAGCGGCAGGGCTGAAAACCAGCTGCCACCACTCCCTCCAATTGATCCTCCAAATATTCACCCCCAACTTGTGCCCTGGGCTTCTTAGGACAACCATCAATAGCCTTGACTTCATTTGAATTAACCCCTGTGAATACAAAAAAAATACATCCAGCCTTCCGTTTTAGCGTGCCCTTTTGGGGAGCAACTCCCCCCACCGGATCTAGTCTCAATCCTTGATGTTGCAAGTGCTTCTCCTTGTTTCCCAGTTTCCTGAGAAGTATCTCTCTAGCTCGTTTTTTCCATCCTCTCCCGGCCCGCGGTACGTACCGCTTCTGCGGACTTCATAGGTGCATGAGAAGCCACACCATGCAAAGGAGGATCAGCTTCAGTACAGTCCACATTAGCATTAAGAATTGCCAAAAGTCCCCTTACCTTACCCTTGGATGCTGTACGTGTAGATAGGCCCTCCTGTAGCTGCGTAGTACTGCCAGAGGGCAGCATATATTCACCCATATGGACAGCATGGTCCACACACATAGCCCCATTAAATGAGTTAATGTACAAATTGCCCTTACTACCCTCTTAACCCCCCGTATAACTCTCATCCAGCTGTGTGGAGTGTGCAGTACAGGCCTTTCCTTGTGGACACGCAGCCGTTTCAGTGGCTGGTTCCTTCATCAATATATCAGGAAACTTCCCCCATTAGGCCCATAAAATCCTTCCTTCGCCTTCAATGCTCCATCCTCGCAGCCGTTACTACTTGGGCTAAACATTACTGGATCCACGCTGTGATCCATGGCAGTAACGTTTCTTTGTCTTTCTATCGCTGGTCCTTTCGTTTCACCTGAATTTCCACTTCCCCTCTGAGTACCCATATTCGGCGTAGATCTTGCCGGTCGGGACCCTGGAATCTTACCTACGCCGCTGTGGTTTGGTGTCTTCTCCGCTGCCTCACCGAAAGGCTTCTCCCGGCTAGCTCCAAACCGCCTGTTTGGAATCCTCAACCATGTCCCAAACTGAGGAGTAGAGGCCTCCCCTAAATTTTGTTGTTCCCGGGATCGCAAGCAACCCACAGCTCCACGACGGATAACACCACATTGGAAACAAAAACTTGGGGATTTTTTCATACTGGAACGCAATCCAAACAGATCGGCCTTGCAGCTTCAATAATCGTCCCCAAGCCAACGGTTTGGCAATGTCCAAGTGAATCCTGAGTTGCAAGAACGCACCCCAGCCCACCCCATTCTCATTTGTCTCCACCTCTTCTACCACTCTAGCCGAGGATCCAAGCTTAAACCCGATCTCAGTAGCCATGCAGGCTAAGGGCAGATTATACATTCGGACCCAAAAGGCCACTTTGTCGAACTCCATCTGAGCCGGTGGAATGAGTCCATTGAAATCCTCCATAGAGAAAAGACTCCCCTCAAAGATCCAAGGTCTTCCCTCTAAACTCTCAATTTATCCCAAACCTTCTCAAATTCAATAAGGAAAAGGTTATCCCCCAGGACTTTGAAAGAGGTTGAGTCTTCAGGTTTCTATCCCCTAACAAGGGTGGTTCGAATAGTCTGTTTGCTAATAATCCGTTCAGCAATAAGTTTTCCAACGAAGCATAATTTCCCTTTGTTGGCAAGATCCTCCCACACTTCTTCAAGGACTTCCACTTCCAGACTTTCCTCCTCTGATAATGAAAAGTGTTCCCATCTCTTCATTAAATCCTCCGCCAAATTCCCCATCCGTACCCACTGATAGTTGTAAGTTCTCAGAGGAAGAAAAAACCAGCCGCAGTTACCCTTCGCAGTCCTGCTGGACCCAGAAGAAAAGATAGTTTCTCCTCCAGAAAGCAAGAGCCTTCTAGAGAGAAAAAAATAAAAATAAAAAATAAAAAGAACAAAGGTGATTAATTTTTTTTCTCTTGGGGAGCCTGGTCGTTTTTAATTGGTCATTGCGTGTGACTTCATAGAGAACTCAAAGGATCGGAGCATTGCCAAATCTAGAAACAAAATGATTTTTGTGAATATTAATTAAAGAACAATTGTGATTAAATCCTAGATTTAGGCGAATAACACGGGATCACTTTTTGATTAAGAATGAGTTTTACTTCCTTTTTTTTTTTTTTTTTTCACTTGAACTAAAAGAAGCCAACAGCTTTAGAACATCTCCAACTCCAAAGTCTAATGAAAGTGTTAGACGAAAGATCTCCAAAGTCGTTAAAATGTAGTGCGAAAACAAATATAAAATTGCAAAGAAAGCAGGTGCAACTGACACTATTTTGGGAAGTGCAGAGGTATAACCCAAAAGTGCTCCCATATTCTTGTACATGTATGTTTGGCAAATAGTTGGGTTGAAGTTTGAGATTTTTGAGTTTTGAATGGTAATAAGAAATAATTGATGTGATATAAAATAAAAAGAATATTGTTGTAAAGTTTTTGTATGAGAAAATAAAAACGTTTTGTTTTTTTAGTGAGTTTTTTATTTGAATAGTAATAAAAAGTATTTGATGTGGTATAAAATGTGAAAAAAAAAAAAAAAAAGTTGTTAAAAAGTAATCGATGTAATATAAAAGGTTGAAATATTTTTAACAAATTTGCAAATCACAAATGGTGAAATGAAAGATCACGACAGCAAGAAGAAAGAAAAACAGAGTGCGGAAGAACATAGAAGTTTGGAGAGAAAAATTGATCCCTTGTATTGAAAAATATACTGAGTGAATTATCCTAATACAAACTAAGTTTATAGAATGAACTAATCTAACTGAATCGATTAAAGCACAATAATCACATGTCGATTTTGTGTGCCAGCTAATCTAACTTTCTAACCAACTATACACGTAGACAAAACATATCTAACTGAATTCAAACTGAAGTGTGATAATCTTGGGAAGAGCGTTTTCGTCTGGATCGAGGGCATAGTGGCTCGAGCGCTTTCAGCTTGGATCGAGCGCATGTTGGCTCGGGCGCTCTCACCGAAAGTTTTGATGTGATTTTTTTTTTTTTTTTAAGTTTTAAAAAACCCAAATCCAACCCTTTATCAAACGGAGCATATGATGTGAACTTTCTCAGCCGTTACAGATACTTACTTACATTTGATATGAAATTGAACAATTGTTGTAGTATTTGCGTTCCAAACCTGGTTTCCAATATTGTATCCTTCGACTCTTTTCAATTTTTCTTTTGTTCACTTGAAATATATTTTTCTCTTTCCCTGATATGTCTAATTTGGCTATCATGTGGATATGAGAATCTAGTTGGTTAGCATATATTGGTGTGAAGAGATCCGAACGTTGTGCAAAAGTTATGAATTTCAGCTTGTTCCCAACTTTTTCAGTTCATGAGTAATCTTATTCACAAAACTTCTATTACTATAAATGGTTTCCTAATTAGGCCGAGATTTCTACACTAACTAGAACCATCTTTCTAAACAGCTGTCCCTTCTTTCACACAAAACTATCGTTTGTGACAAGTTAATTTGATGACCTAAAGTTTGTTGTAATGTCATATTGCTGCTCCTTACTTTAGCTATAGAAATTACTGTGTTGCTTACAATTGTTTGTATGCTAACATTTTATTTTATTTAAAAGTGGTATAACATTTACTTATTAACTCATGGGTTTGATTGATAAGGTGAGAGTCGCTGACCTAATTGGTGAACAAGTACCCGTTCCTTCAATGGCAGCTGATGACAAATTAACAGCAGCGAAGCTGAGCGATGCAACTCTTATCTTAGGGTTTCATGGAGAAGAAGATCAAGCAAATCATAATACTGAGCTCGAACAGTCTGAAAATTCAGGCAAAGGCGTTTTGTATTGTGAACTAGAATCAGAGAACGGTGTATCTGTCAAATCTGAAGATGCTGAGGGGGAGAAAGATATGGTGGACCCATCAATCCCATGCATAGCAACTACAGAGGAACCTTAGAAAAGTGCAGGCTTAAAGTTTCTTCAAGATTTTGGCTCCTCTCTCAAAGATGTCAAATATTCATGATTTTTTTAGATTCTAACAACACATGTAGTAACAAGCTAAATATTTTCAAAGGGTGACAATGATTTATCAGGAAAGAGAAAAGAGGGGCTGGCTAGGGCTGGCCCTTTTCATAGGAGATAAAACTCGTTTCAATTCTTTTTAAACCACACCATGTATATTCTGATGACAATTATTGAGCAATAAAGGCTTTGATTTGTTGCTTCCCCGCTTCTGAAGCTTATTTTTTATTTTTTTTCCTTTTTTTCCCTTTATGTGGCTTTGATAAAAATCAAACATTGCAATGCTGAAGCAAAAGCCAGAAATTTTCACCTAGTCCTTGCTGGTCGGATTTTACTGCTAGAGTGACTCCAAATGTTTTCTTCTTTGTCAAAGATCGACTCATAGATATGGCGGCTGGTTCAATTGGAAAAGGATATAATGATCTCAACAATATCATTATGACCATTTTCATTTAGGATGACTGAATGCTAAGGTTAAGTACTTGGTTAAAATTTATTCAACTAAAAGTTTGTTGTTTCTTGAAAATATAGAATATAGATGAAGAAAAAGATTCTGTAGATGCTCTTAATTTTGTGAAGTATAAATTAAACTAGGGAAAAA
Source organism: Betula pendula (assembly GCA_900184695.1). Taxonomy (NCBI): domain Eukaryota; kingdom Viridiplantae; phylum Streptophyta; class Magnoliopsida; order Fagales; family Betulaceae; genus Betula; species Betula pendula. The sequence goes on along the minus strand of FXXK01000541.1, from coordinate 383,972 downwards.
AATTTCTTAAAAATTAAAAAATAGTTAAAAAAAAAAAGGAACAAGAAACAAAAAACCTAAAACCTAGGTGGTGGCCGGACCACCCCTCAATGTTTTTTCTATGAGTTTCAAGGGTGGCCAATCCACCTCATGGAGGGTGGTTGAGCCACCCCAAGTGTTTTTTGGGGTGGCTTGAGTAATCCCATGAGTTTCGGGGGTGTCTCTGCCACCCCATCTTTTTTATTTTTGAAATTTTTATGAGTATTTTTGTCTTATTAAAAGTTTTTAGGTAGTTTAAGGGTAACATTGAAAATTTTTGGTAGTTTAGTATGGATATTGACAATTTTTTTATAGTTTAGGGTTGACATGGATGCAAAAGATAGTTTGGATGGAAACGTTAATAATTGAGTGGTTGTTTGAAAACTTACCAAAAAAAAAAAATAGTTATTTGAGAGAGCTATGTATACTTTTTTCATTAAAGTATTAAGTAAAGTAAAAGGGATAAATATACTTTGACTCCCTCAACTAACAACTATTTTTTATTTAATCCCATAAATTGACAAGTGTGACACTTAAATATATCAAAGTATTATTTTGTTACATTTAAGCCCCTTTATTAGAGTCGGCCGTTTGTTCGGGGGCCAAAGTATAGCCTGACCCAACCTCATTATGACATCAATGAGACCCAATGCATCTAATACTAATCAAGTTTACAAAATCTAACTTCAAACGAGCCCACAAGGTTTTGTTTGTTAACGTTTTTTGATTTTCCTTTTTGATTTTCCTTTTAAAATAAAAATATTGACAAACAACTAAAAACTACAAAACGCTTAAAACTACTTTCACTTTTACTTTACATCAAAACATTTTTTTCTAACAACAAATAAAAAACAACATTTAAAAAGTATGAACAACCGATCGAACACTTCTTTGAATTTCCACCAGTACTAAATAGATTCTTATATATCATTTACAATATTTTTCTCTTACATGTCATTGCCATGACATGTTGCCTTTTTCATGGCAACATCTTTTGGTGATTCCCCTTGATAGGTTCCTTTCTTTCTCTTTCTGCTTTGATTTCAGGTTAACGTATATCCAACCACTAAAATTTGTGGTTAAGTTTGCTTGAGAGCCGGCCAGATAAACTTTAGTCAAGTATCAGTCTGGTTGATGGTTGGTAAGTTCAATTCAGGTTATCAAGAACTAATCAGGAAAAAAATTATTAATCAAGGATCTGGCTTGCGTAAGGGATTCTAGAACAAAAAATAAGTGGACAGGGTTAGCGTGGCAGATTCTGAGGCTGGGAATTACAGGCGGTGCATCATGAGAGATTGAGAAAAAAATCAGTGCCGACGAAAAGTCTAAAAAGTTCGCCAAGTATTTTCTTTTTCTTTTTTTTTTTTTGTAAGTTCAAAAAAGTTCGCCAAGTTTCTAGAAAGTGTTGCCCCAAAATGGCAAACGATCTTAGAATTGATCGTTTATGGAGGAGGATTCTGCTTGATACAGTACTCGTTTCTTATGTTCAATGGATAAAAAATATGTCCCAGGATATGTACTAGGACACGGAATCATGTACTTATATACGGAATCATGTTTAGCGGTTGCCAGGATCCCCACCTTGCAGCGTGGGTCCGCCCAAGAGATATGAAATTATGAATGATCAGACAACCTCAGAAATTCTTAAACGCAAATAGCTCTCCACAGATATTGAACAAAACAAAACCATAAATTAGTTCTAACATGCAAAAATATTTCTGCCCAAATGAAAAGAACTGGACGAGAAGCAAAAAGCACAGAACAAATTAAGAGAATGAAGAGGAAAACAAAACCAAAAGAAAAAGAAAGGTGGAAATCCTATTTCTCTAGCATAACGAGGGCCAAGTGGGGCTTTTGATTGACCCTGAAGGACCAAAGTTGTACAGTATTGGTTGACTTGAGCTTGTTTCTCTCCGCAACATTTATCCAAGGCTTGCTCAACATGTAGCAGCTGCTGCTACCCAATTTCCACTTCTTCAAGAAGATGCTCGATACCTCAAGGCTTGGCTCTATCAATGGCACTTCCAAGCCTTTGAAATGTATCCCATTTGCTTCTTTCTTCTCAAGCCTGACTTGTTCCTCTCTGCTTAGAAAGTCATACCTCATTTGGCCTCTTGGAATCGAAAGCCGGTCCTGAGAACCTTTCATATCAGTGATGGTCAATTTTTTTTGAATCACAAGCTTGATGTCCGAACCCTGCAGCCCTATGATTTTGTCCTTGAATTCGGTTGGCAGTGGTTGGTCCGGAACGGCCGCTTGCTTCATCCCAGTCCGGTTCTTTCTCTTCCTCTTGGGTTTCCTGCTGTAAGAACACAAGTTAACGTCCGTGAGTCTAAATCTACTACAATTACGTAATTGTACACAAGCCTGCAGCCAAAGTGATAAGACTCCAATTCAAGTAGGACATTTGTAATTACCTTGACTTTCCCTGTTCTTCTTCCTTTTCTTGATTCTGGTTGTTGGATGCTGACTCAAATGGCTTCTTTCCCTGCTTCTCGTATTTCCTGCTTGGTGTAAGCACACAAGATACCTCACTCTTCTTCTTCTTCTCCAGGTACTGCTTTCTATTTTCCAAGTGGAATTGAACAAATTGCATCAAGATCCTCTGGGTTAGTAGCCGTTCTACCTCGTTTTGATCCTCACCCGCCGCTCTGATCACCTCCTCTTTGATTTTATTGAAGTGCCCACATATGGCGAGAGAGTCGCCCCTCAGATCCTCAAGAGTGATGGTCATATTTTTAAACGTCTTCTTCCTGAAACAAGTAAAAGGACAGATTTTGAATTCCAAAAACGTTATAGAAAAGACACACAGGAATTTAAGGAACGATTGGGAGTAAGTATGATCAGTACCTAATCTGTGAGAAGAAACAAGACCCACAACACAACACACAATGTCTTCAGAAAAGAAGAAGAGAATTAGAGAAGAGATGAAAGTGAGTATTTGGTTTTTCCTCTAGAGGGTGAATGCCTTTTTTAGTAGAATGACGGGTTGATCATGGCATGCCGTGCACTTGATGACCTCAGCGATGGACTTTTTAGTTAGGTAAAAATTATATTTAATCCCTAAGTTTTCATCTGATTTGAATTTAGTCCTTAGGTTTTTAATTTTAAGAATAAGATCCTTAAATTTTACTCAAGTTTTGAAATTAGTTCCTCTATCACTTTACCGTCAAAATTAATGATTTTTATTTGTCACGTGTGTCTCATTTGACACGCTAAAGTTTATATTAACGTCAAAGTTAATAGTTCTTCCTTTAATACTACAAATTTAGAAGATTAAAATGACAAAGAAGATAATTATTATTTTTAAAGTGGGGTATTTTGTTTTTTTTTGTTTTTTTTTTTTTATGGATGAATTGACGCTTAATAATATGACATTGATATTAAGTGTTGATATGAACGCTAACATGTGAATTGAGACACAAATGATATATAACAAACTATTTATTTTGATGAAAAAGTAATAGAGGAGGCTATTTAAAATCTGGACAAAACTTAGGGACCATACTTTTAAAATTAAAAACCTAAAGACTAAATTCAAATAATATAAAAACCTAGGGACTAAATATAATTTTTCCCTTTTTTTAAGTCTTTTTTTTTTTGTGAGTATTTTTTTTTTTAAGTCTTTGAGATGCCATAACTTTCTGATTTTGTTTGTTCCTTCTTTTGTCCTGTTCATCCAAAACCTGGTTTAAATATTGTATCCTTAGACTCTTTTTAAATATATTTTTATCTTTCCCTGATAAGTCTAACGAAGATCGTGTGAAATAATTAAATATGGAAATAAATACAAAGAATTACGAATGGTTCGATATTAAATATTTATATTTATTATTTTGAATGGCCCTTAGAATTACATTGTTCTTATTAACTTAATTGTCTATACTTTATAATATAAAAGTCTCTATTTATATAATATAGAGTAAATACAAGTATAATAATCAAATATGAGAAATTTGATTATAATCAAACCGTAAATAAAAAATATTATAATATCAACCAAATATGAAATATACAAAAAATATATTATATTTTTTGTATAATCGAACGGCTATCATGTGGATATGATAATCTAGTTGGTTAGCATTGGTGTGAAGAGATCCGAACGTTGTGCAAAGTTGTAATGTACCCTATTAAAGTTGTAAAAAAAAATTTCAATGTCGCCTCCAATGTTTACAATTTTCACTGTTTACATCCTCAAATTATTCTCAACTAAACTCTTATTTGGTCAAAATAT
>FXXK01000541.1:322697-366560 GCA_900184695.1 Betula pendula | reverse complement strand
GCTCATCAACTTCTTCTTTGTTTTTTGATATTATGGATGGTGACTTTCCAAGGAAAATTGCAGGTTCCTACTCTTCGCACTCCTCCAGGTTCTCACTGGAGTAACCGCTTGTGGGGTTGAGGTAGCTCGGTTGGAGTCCATTCCCTGATTGTTTTTCGTCTTTTTGAGGTTTCGGATGACTCCGCCAATGCTGCTCCTCCCGGTCTTTCTAGTGGGTCGGAGGCCGATGAAGATGACCGTCCACTCCCCCCCCCCCCCCCAAATGACGGTCTTGCTCCCCATCTCGAAGAGGCGGGAGGGAAGGTGGTCGTGAATGACGAGGGCATCAATCTCTTCTCCCATGCGCTGTACCAATGATTTGGCGGGCTTGGAGGGGGCTTTTTGAGCCGTACTTTTGTTCTTTTTTTGTGCGGGAGTGACTGGTGGGTTGACCATAGCTTTTGGGTGAGCTTCGTCCTCCAAGGAGGAACCAGAGGTATTTGCCTCTAACACATTGTGCCCAGATCTCATGGTCGCCATTGTAGATAGTTTTTCTTAGAAACAACAAAGTCGTTTTCACAAACGGCGCTAAACTGTTGGGACAGTTTCCGGTCTGGAACTTTGAGATCCTAAAAGAAGGAAGAAAGATGAGTTCAGGACTTGCCGGAATAGGTTGGCGGGATAGTTCTGATGTTTAAGTTAGTTTCTTGGGAATTATCTTTTATGGAATCTATATTGAAAAGTAAATGAACTTTTTCATTACCTTCGTCTCAAAGTGCCCTCCCCTTTTATACCTTTTTTTTTTTTTTCCGATGAAGGGGATGAAGGAAGAAGGGGAAAAGGAAATTACAACATAACAAAATAAAATATGGGAGGGCAACCCAAACAACAGCTCTGAAACAATCCTAAAACGGTGCAGTAACCGGTAACCGTCGGGAATGAGTCACATAAATGACCTGGCCCATTAAGAGAACATGAGCGGCCAATTAAGGCTGCTAAAAGAAGAAACACAAAAGGCTCTGGGAGGAGACATTTTTGAACCCTTGAGATAATATTTACAAAAAAAAAGCACCGATCAAGGCTGCATCAGAGACGCTGATGAGCGGCCAAACCATATCCCACAAGGAAAACAACAATACAAAACAAAAAAGCATAGAAAAAAATAGGAAAATAATTCTAAACCCAAAGAACAGCATCATCAGCGAAGGAGATGGTGTTGACGCACAGGCACGAGAGATCCACGCGCAAGCGCATGGCTGCAATGCAGGGTCACAGGAGGAGGCACCGTGGAGCAGGGAAGTAGGAGGATAAGGTGGTGAGGCACGTTGTTGGGCGGAGTTGACGAAGAATGCCAGATCTAGCTTCAAAAAAGCCAAATCTACAAACCAAGCAAGGTCCGGAGGGAGGAAGATAAGCAGTGGTGTAGTGGAGCCGGCGAGGTAGCGTTGGAGTGACTGATGCTGCGATTTAGGGTGGAGAAGGGATAAATTGCACAAGGCGATAGATAGGGTCTTACAAGAGACGGTAAGGCTTAGAGAAAACTCTAGACAACAAGAAACTAAAGGAGTAGGCTTCATCAGAGAAGGGAAAAGGAGATGAAGAGGGGAGGAGGAGAAAAGAAAAGAGTTTCTTCTCTCCTTAGTGCAGAACGGTGCTAGCTAGGGTCTCTTTGCGAGAGAGAGAGAAAGAGCTTCTTCTCTTCTCCTCAGTGTCAGTCCAACCTCAACCTCTTTGGTCCACTATACTCTCTTCTCTTTGTTTAAGAATTGATGAAGTCTCTTTTCAAGTTCCTAGATTCTGTCTTTGTTAGTGAATGTGGGCTGCTCTACTCTTGGGTGGACCCCATTTACTTCAATGGTCACTTCCGAAATAACTTTTACACTATGCTTGTTGTTGACGTTTGTCACATCAATATGACTTAGATGCCTAGATCCTACCGAAATGTGGTCTAAAATCTCCTTATGATGGTTTCTGCACTTTTTAAGATTAGGTGAGCTACCACAGGTTGGCCTTCGAGGCGTGGTGTGAACTTCCATTAAATGCCCATCTCTTTTGAGGTGTATATTTCTTTGAGGACCATGACTTTTGTCGTAGCTTGTAGTTTGGGTTTTCGGTTCACGATTCCCAAGTCTTGCATACTCTGCTCATGGTGGGACCTTCTAGTAAAGTTTGTGTAACCCGATCCACACTTGTAAGCCTATATTGAAGGCTAGGCCCCAAAAGGCCCTATAGGCGTTGGGTCATTTCCAAACTTTTATGGACTTTTAGTGCTAGGGCTGAAGCTCATTTTATTCCCCAACAAACCTGTTAAAAATTGTGCATTTTTAAAAAAATACTATTACATACGATTTGAAAATGCATATTTTTTATGTTTTCAAATCACAATTCTTTAAAAACTCACTTCCAAGTGATACATGTTTTTATGATTTAGTTTAAATTCGCACTTTTAGTATGCAAAATCGCACTTCGAACACACTCTAAGAAGATGCTTGTATCTTTTTATGATGTTATGAAGATCGACTGACTAAAGTGCTTTGGCTTAACGTTACTGTTTATAATTTTTACGTTATTGTGGAAGCTCTCCCTATTGTGATTGTCACTTGTCAAAAGACTCTTACTGTGCTACATCGATTGGTCCAGACCTAGATCGTTGGTGAGATTGATCAAATGTGATAATAAATATCCTTCTGCAATTTGACAAATAATCATATGTATTAATTTGCACCGCTTTACGGGTTTCAGACCATTTAGCTAGCTATTGTGACAATAGAGACGATACTGATTTGTGTGTAGGTTCTTTCACACAAAACCATCGTTTGTGACGAGTTAATTTGATGACTTAAAGTTTGTTGTAATGGCATATTGCTGCTCCCTACTTTAACGATAGAAATTACTGTGTTGCTTTACAATTGTTTCTATGCTACACATTTTATTTTGGGGAAAGTACTTTTTACCCCCTGCTGTATCCACCCATTGGCACTTTAGCCCCCAATGTTTAAAAAGTGACATTCGACCCCACTAATCTTGACGACGTTTGCAAGCTAAACCCTCCGTCCACTCTTTTTCCTGTTATTTTTGCTATGTCAGACCAATAGAAACGCGACACGTAGCATATTTCTGTCAAAAATAACAGAAAAGGTGGACGGAGGGTCTAGCTTGCAAACGTCGTCAAGATTAGGGGGGTCGAATGTCACTTTTTAAACATTGGGGGCTAAAGTACCAATGGGTGGATACATTAGAGGGGTAAAAGGTACTTTCCCCTTTTATTTTATTTATAAGTGGCATAACATTTACTTATTAACTCATGAGTTTGATTGATGAGGTGAGAGTCGCAAACCTAATTGGTGACTGCAGGATGGATCAAGAAGAACAGGAAATAAAGATAGATATCTCGTTAATTCAGAGCTTCACCGAAATAACAAATATAATGGGTTAAATCAGAGTTTTATTGGCCTTGGCAAAGTCTTACCACCCAAAAAAAGAGACGAGCTACACCTCAAACAAAATAAACTTTTTTTTTTCATTGATCATAATTTGTTTCATAGGAGTACAAAAAGAATACTTAAATAAATTCTGATAGAAACTCTAACGCTAAATTGACTGATTTTGGACTAATCCCATTATTGAATTACTTTTTTTTTTTTTGAGTACATCCATTTATTAAAAGAACAACAAATTACAAAGAACCACAAAAACAGAAAAATAACAAATAGCTAATCAACAGGAACACCCAAATCAGACAAACCACTAACACCGCATAGCCCGACAAGAAACTCAGGAAGATGGAAGTAACCTAGGAATGCGGTAAATTAAAGCTGCGGTCCAATATGATGGATAAAACCATGATAGGGAGAACGAATCTTCCTAAAAACTTAGAACTAGTTCAGCTTCCAAGGAAACTGAACAGACTACGAAACTTAAATTTAATCTAACTTCCAAATAAACTGAATAGACCAAGTGAAAGAACAACAGAAAAAAAGTTTCCATAACAAACTATGAGTCTGAAGTCCAACCGATTCAGGCTAACGTGATAGCAAAAACAAAACAACACAAAACAGAGAAAATTACTGGGGAAAATAGAAAAGCAATAAAAGAACAGCAACAACGAAGGATGGCGGTGCTCTTGAATCAGGCTGACGTGAGACCACTTGCCGGTGTGTGATGGCCACGAGCTGGTAGTGAGAGTTAGACGACCGAGAACCACCGTAGGAGACCATACAGACCGGTGGCGGAGCAACACGTGCGGAGAAAGACCAACCATGCGTCGGCGCATGCAGTAGACGCGCCCACGAGTAAGATCTACTCGCAGGCGTGTGTAGGACACACTCCGGCGCGTGCTTGTCAGATGGCGGCAGGAAGTGGAGGAGCCTAGGAACACAGAGGAGGGGCGCGTGTGGCAGTGGAGCTTTCCGAAGTTGATAGATCTAGTTTTAAAAAAATAAAGCTCAAAAGCTTAAAAAAAAAGGGTAGATCCCTGGCTGAGGATGGTGGAAGGGGGCGGAAACTGGCCTTATGAAGGTGGAGGAAAGGACGATGAGGCTGCTTTCAGGGATAGGGTCTCCGAAGAGACTGATAGAGTCCCAAAAGGGGCAGATTTAGCCTCTGAAGAGGCGAGAGTGGGAGGGGGAGGAAGGAAAAGGGAAGTGGAAGGGAAGGGGGGGAAAGAGGCAGAAGCCTTCTCCCACACAACCAAAGTTACTGATGAGTCTTTTAGAGGAGAGAAGAGAGCGACTTTTCTTCACTATTGAATTACTAATTCTTAAAATACTAATTATCTCAATAATTAATTAAACCTAAATAAATCTAAAGACCTAATATTTTTTCTCATTCGGCATCGTTCTCCCCTTCTTAAAAAAAAAAAAAACTCACAAAGATCGGACGTCACGACTGAGATGATGGTGGATGCGTGACTGTTTGGCAGTAGTGGTTGAAGAATCCGGTGATGGGAGTTGGCCGAAGTAGCACTGCTACTGCCAATGTCTTGTGAAACGAAAATCACTGCTTGAGGTGAACGGTTTGCTGGGTTTGCTAAAAGAACGGGCTTTGTGGGGGTTGAATTTTATGGGATTTGTGGTAATATGGGTTGTGAGTGGGGCAGAATTTCTGTGCTATATATTGTGGGCTGTGGTGGTAGTTTTGGGAATCTCTGTCGGGTTCTTCATCTGCCTCTCTTGGGTTTACTGGACTTTCCTTCTTCTTTTTCAATTTCTTGATTCTCGTTGCAGAGATGTTGGGTGTAACGACCCAACTCTTTTTTTCTTTTTGTTTCTCCAAAAAGCCTAGACGTTACTGCTACTACCTTATATAACACACCAGAATATCCTGAATAAATTTTCCAACAAAAATACACACATCTTTTATTACACAACAAAAGTTATTACAATATAAAATCTTATTGTTGAGAACTTAATGATCGATATGTCACATGTGGCTTAAAAATACAATTGAAAAGACTAACTTATTCCAAGTCTGTACTCCATAAGCTTAACGTTCTCGAGATCTTCAACTGAAGACATCTTAGCTCGCATACGGTCTATATTAATTCCCTAACCTGCCACAATTACATAAGTAGTTTATTAAGTTCACAGTCACAGTAAATATAAAAATTATTATCCTTATTATGAACTTGTTTTTAAAGTGTATTTCTACTCGTGATTATGATAACAATTATATTTGATTTTTATAAAAATTAAATATTCTCGAATAAAAAGCATAGCCAAAAAGATAAGCACATAAAAGTCATTTAATAATACCTATGAAAATCCATTATCTTTTCCTTGACATTTTCTTTTAATACATATAATCTTATCTATACACATATTCATTTAAAGCAAGAAAGCGATTCATAACATCAATAAAATATATGCAATGCAATCTTTTTATCTGTTGTTTACTTTCTGATGATTGTTATCTATGGTAATTATAAAGAATCGTCCCTTCATACATTGGGAATCGTCCCTTTTTATTATCTTAGAGCACTCTCGTTTAGATGTAGAATTTTATGCAAAATAGATAATTAAAACCTACTTTTTATTATCTTAGTTAGCCAATTTTCAAAACTTCTTTCATGAGTTTATCTAAATTTTTCTCTACTTTATTAAAATAATGATTTTTCAAATTTTTTATTCAACCAAATTCAAGCAAAAAATCAAAACAAACAATAATCTTCTTTTTCGACCTTCAAACGAAAATACAATAAACAGCGGTCAGCCAAAACCAAAACAAACATTGTCAGAATTTCCCTTCTTCTTCAAACTTTTTTTACTTTCCCTTTTTTCCCAGACAACCAAACGCCAGTTCCTTTTTTTTTTTTTTTTTAATTCTGTTTCAGCACTTCCTTCTCTCTCACTAATCTGCATTCAACTCCAACTAAGTGTAATTCTTAAAATAGCACAAATACAAAATCACAAATAAAGTCAGAAAACCCATAACTAACATCAAATTTTGATCACCAAGTACTGAATTTCCATAACCAAAGATCAAACTTTGATCACCACTTCCTTGAATTTCTATAACCAAGTTCAAATTTTAATCACAATTCTCCCAATTTTCAATTCTAAAAACTTCACTGATTCTCGAACAAACGTCTAATAAGAATCTTGAAACTCTACTAATAGACAAGCATCTAATAAGAATCAGACTCTCCTCCAGTAATCACAAACAAATTGGGAGTTTCATGAATAGCACAAACACGAATAATGATCAAAATTATAAATAAAGTCAAAGAACCCATCACACACTTTGATTACTAATTCCTCGAATTTCTATGACCTGATTACTCATTCCCTGAATTTTCAATGCCACATACATTACCGATTCTTGAGCAAACCCTAGAGATACCCTTTGAGAAAAAGATTAAAGAAACCCAAGAATCATGAAATTCTATTAGTACGTGGACGAGCGAGCATCCAACAAAGATCAGACTCTTTTCCATCAATTCCTTCTTGAATAGCATAAATACAAACAATGATCAAAATCATAAATAAAATCACAGAAAAATTAACCTAAGATTTCCAATGACATCATAATCAAATCCAGTTCAACCACTGATTCCCTGAATTTCCAAACTCCAACAATTTACCCGTTTCTTGAATAAACCCAGATATACTCTTCACAAAAGAAATTAAAAAGCCCAAGAATATTGAATAAACTCCAACAATGTCTCGCCCCACAGTATAGTGATCCATGTTTTCCCCGAATTTAACCAGTTCCAGGCTCAAGTGCTTGCTTATCCATCTTCATTCCAAAGGCAAACATTTTCATTGAGTGACTGCAACTGCTATGGTTTAAGAAGGAGAAATTTGTCCTTAGGAACCAATGAGAGTGCTCTTAGTAACCATTTGAGTTCTATTTATAAAAATACTTTAAAAAAAAAAAAAAAAAAAAAAAAAAAAAAAAAAAAAAAAAAAAAACCTTTTTAGTGATTATTCTTGAAAGCAACTTATTTGATACTCTCTCTTTCGCTGTCTCTGTGTTGTTTTTTTAGTTTCCCAAATTGCATTTTCATTGCTCAAAACATCCACCAGACAATTTCCACCAACTCTTCCTGCAACCGCGACAGGAAAAGTCACAAGGCCCTACCGCATGCCCTCGAATTACTTGAGCTCTCTTGCCCTCGAATTCCCATCACGGGACTAGGAGTGTTCAAGCGGGGCGATTATTAACCGGAAATAACCGGATAACCGGACAAATCGGAAAATCGGAAAACCGCAAATAACCGCAACCGGATAACCGGATAACCGGTTAGGCCGGTGCGGTTGCGGTTATTAATTTTGAAAAACCGGTTATTAACCGGGTAACCGGATAACCGGTTTTATATATATATATATAATTTAAAAATTAATTATATATATAATTTTCTTAAGGTATCTTAAGAAACTATGCCAACAAAGGCTTAAATAGCCTTTTTATAGAAGTAGAGAATGAGAAAAATTTGTTTATATTTAATATAGGACAAATTCTTTTTTTTTTTCCTTTCTCCTCCTTTCTTTCTTCTCTTCTCTTTTTTTTTCTCTTCTCTTCTCTTCTCCTCTCTCTCAAGATGCAAGTGCAGGGAGCTGGAGATGCAAGTGCAGGGAGTTCCAGCTCCCTGCAGGCTCCCTGCTGCAGGGAGCTCAGCAGGGAGCACTCCCTATAGCAGGGAAGAAGAAAAGAAAAAGAAAATAAAGGAGAGAAAGAAAGAAAGAAAATAATAAATAAACTTGTCCCACATTGAATATGAACAAATTTTTTCCACCTCTTACTTCTATAAAAAGGCTACTTGAATTTTTGTAGGCATAGCTTTTCAAGATGTCTTGAGAAAATCATATATATATATATAGTATATATATATTATATATATATATATATATATATATATATAATATTATATATTAGTTTTAAATGAATATTATATATATATATAATTATATATATAAAAACTTGATAAAAGTGATTAAAAATAATTTTTTTGTGACCCATAATATCAAAACCGGTTACCGGTTATTAGCAACCGCAACCGGGGGTCCCGGTTGCGGTTGCGGTTGTTAAAAATAAAAAAACCGGGGCCCGGTTGCGGTTGCGGTTATTGCCCAATAACCGCAACCGCAACCGGTTGAACACCCTTAGACGGGACTGCGAATTACTTTTTTTGTCTGCCAAAATCAGTGACAACTTCTTGTAGCAAATTTCTCATGGGCTGGAGCCTGGGACCACTGAACCACACCATTTATAGTAGCTAGACTAGATTTCTATCAAGTCACTAAAAATATGGACGCACTATTTGTATGGGTAGTAGCAGAGAGACGGACCTACGTCCGGGCGCGGGGTGGGGGGCTATGGCCCCCCTTGTTTTGAAATTTTTTTCTTTTTAGTGTACTGTACATATCTGACGGGGCCATGGCCTCCTAATTTTGAAATTCTTTTAGATAGCTTAGGGTATTTTGGGTATTTGGTTTTTAAAAAAAGAAAAGAAAATTAGGGGGAGTTGACATGTGGACTTCTAAAAGTATCCTTAAGAGAGAGAAAAAAAAAAAAAAAAAAAAAAGACAAAAGAACAAGGCATAGTCGTAGAAAAGCAACAGAGAAAGGGAAAAAGCAGAGAAGAGAAGAAGAGAAAGGGAGAAAGAGTGAGGAGTTCGGACCATTCGATTGCATGTCAGCATGTGGTGGTTTTTTTTTAAGGTAATTTTCTTTTCTTTTTAGTTTTTTTGCCTATAATTTGTTAGATGATTTAAGTATTTTAAAATGAAATTTTGAATTGATTTTGGTATTCTTGGCTATAGAGAAAGGATTTTTGAAATTTTTAGGGTTTTGTTGAGTATTTGTCCAAAATTTTCTTGGGTGTTAAGAGATTGAAGTTGTGTGGTAAAGTTATAAATTTTTATAGATTTTATTGCTATAATTGATTTTAGGTATTTGATTTTATTTTAAAAATTTTAAGGTATATGAGTTGTGTTTATGGGCTGTGATGTAAGAATGGAAAATGAAGATGATGATGGCGTTGAATTTGTTTATTCATTAATTTATATAGATAGTATCATGTTGTTGTTTGATTTATTTTCTCATTTTAGTTCAAAATATATTGTTGATGTCTGAAATTTAAAAGATTTTCATTTTGTCTCAATCATTTCCATCAAAATAATATAACCTTTATCCCAGTGACTTAAATATCATTATTTATTTTTTATTTTTTGTCAATAACATGAGGGATGAAGTCGAGCTTTTCCGACAGGTTTGAGAGTTAAATCGAAGGGATGAGGCCGAATTGGCCGGAAAAAACAAATTTGTGGAAACCATGTTTAATGTAAGAGCAAAAGAATTGTGAAACTAGGATGCAGAAAGAGGCTACATTTTTTTTTTCTTTTTTTAATAATTATTACATCACATGTTATCAGGTCTCTCTCTAACTCTGTTTATTATGTCAATAATTTTGCTCTCACAAAGTTTGAGTCTAATTGATAAAATGATTGATTTATTCTTCTTTTAATTTATTGGAAATAAAGTGGTTAAATCCATAAGTTGTATTCTTTTTTTTTTTTGATGAATTCCTTAAGTTGTATTGGTATATTTTAATGGGTTATGATCGAATATGTAAAAATAAGGAAACAAATTATACAATCAATTTTAAATTGATTGTATATTGTGAATGATTTTAATTATCTTACCAAAAGGTTAATATTTTAAACAAATTATACCAAAAGATTCTTAAAGAGTACAAGAAATCTGGACCAGTCGGTCATCTTCATAGCTTTCAACATTCATGGTTCAATCTATTTCCTTCATGGCTTGAATATTCACTCGAAAAAGATGCGGCATTTTGTTTGCCATACTTTCTCTTTAATAAGCCATCTGGAAATCCTTTGAAGCGTGCTTTAATTGTCGATGAATTCAATAATTGGAAGAAAGTTAGAAGTGAAAATGATTGTGCTTTTCTCAATCATATAGGGAAAGATCCTAATTCAATTCACAAAATTGCCGAGAAGTCATGTGATGACTTGATGAATTAGTCTCAACACATACAAAAGGTTATTAATAATTTTACTTTTGAACAAATTGCAAACAATCGGCTGCGGTTGAAGGCCTCAATTGATGTTGTTCGGGTGTTTGCATTTCAAGGTGTTGCTTTTAGAGGTCGGGATGAAAGTGTGTGTTTAACCAATCGTGAAAATTTTCTTGAAATATTAGATTTGGTAGTTTCATATAATGAAAAGGTTGTTGAAGCGATAGATAAAGCCCCAAAAAATGCCTCTTACACATCACCAAAGATACAAAAAGAAATTTTACATGTTTTTTCAACCAAAGTGAAGAAGGAAATTTGTGAAGAAATTGGTAATGCGAAGTTTTGCATAATTGTTGACGAAGCTCGTGATGAATCAATGAATGAGCAAATGGCTATAGTTTTAAGATTTTTCGACAAAGATGGCTTTATGCGAGAACCTTTTTTTGGGCTTGTTCATGTCCCTAATACTGCAGCATTAACCCGAAAAAATAGGATATATTCTGTATTGTCTAATCATAAGCTAGACATTCAAAATATTTGAGGGCAGGGATACGACGGTGCAAGTAACATGCGAGGTGGGTGGAATGGGTTACAAGCTTTAGTTTTAAATGATTGTCCCTATGCTTACTACATCCATTGTTTCGCACATCGGTTGCAATTGGCATTAATGGCGATATCAAAAGAAGTTATTTTCATTCATCAATCTTCTATTGTCAATATTATTGGTGCCTCATGCAATCGTAGTGAAGAATCGAGGGTTGCTCAAGCTGCTGAAATTACTTACATGATTGAAATTAATGAGATTGAGAGTGGAAGTGGACTTAATCAAATTGGTACTTTACAGTGGGCTGGAGATACTCGTTGGAGTTCACACTTGAGATCAGTTTGATCAAACATTTCAGTCAAACATGTGAAGTTCTTATTAAAATCATTGATAATGGAACTACTTCCTCCCAACGAGCAGAAGCAGACTTAGTTTATCAAGAAATGACTTTATTTGAATTTGTCTTCATTTTGCATCTCATGAAAGAAATTATGCTGATCACCGATCATCTATGTCGAGAATTACAATGCAAATCTCAAGACATTTTGAATGTCATGCATCTTGTTTCATTTAATTACTAAAGTGCTTATCCAAGAATATAGAGATGGTAAATGGGATGTTTTGCTTACTAATGTAAAATTATTTTGCGAGAAACGCAACATAGATGTCCCAGATATGAATGCTCGTTATATTGAGAGACGAGGTCGAGCTCGCCATCAACAAGCTGACTTGACAATTGAGCATCATTTTCGAGTGAATATTTTTTGTGCCGCAATAGATTCTCAATTACAAGAATTAAATCACCGATTTAGTGAGCATGCAGTGGAGTTGCTTATTCTCAGTTCAGCTCATGATCCTCGAATTGCACGTGAAAGCAGTGATATTTGTCAATTGGTAAACAAGTTTTATCCACAAGATTTTACCGATCTTGAAAAAGAACAATTGCAAATAGAACTTCAGCATTTTGAGCATAATATAGTTCAACATTCAGACTTCCAGAGCTTGTCAAATATTTCAGAATTGTGCCAATGGTTGGTAAGCACTAGAAGATCAATTGTCTACCAACTTGTTTATCGAGTTGTTGTACTTGTACTTACTCTTCCCGTTTCAACCGCAACTACAGAGCTAGCATTTTCAGCCATGAATATTGTCAGAACTAGGCTTCGTAACAAAATTGAAGATGAATTTCTGACTGATTCTTTGATGATGTATATCGAAAGAGAAATTGCAGCGAAGTTTAGTACAGATTCAATCATAGATGATTTTCGGGATCTAAGAGAACGTCAGGTTCCATTTTAATAGGTAATTGAATTGAAAATTGTAATATTTTGCTTCTATTTTCTTAACACTAAATGAATATGTGTTGATTTAATCTTTAATCTTAATATATTTCTCGTCTAGTATTCAGCCCCCCATTTTAATATATTTCTCATTTACACCTCGGCCCCCCTCAATAAAAATTCCTGGTTCCGTCCTGGGTAGTAGTTTATGTGACACCCAGTTCAGGACATTAAAGAATCCATACAAGGAAAGGGTAGAAAAAGAATTAGCTTATAGTATCCCGGAAAATAGGGAGCAGATGTAAGAGATACAAACAAAACAATTAATTATACAGAAACCGAGTTAAGTTGCTGTGATTGTACTTTTACAACGACCCCAAATGAATAGAACTGACGAGAAACAAAAAGCACAGAACTAATTATCTAGCTTAATGAGGGCCAAGTGAGGCCTTTGGTTGACTCTAAAGGACCAAAGTTGTACATTATTGCCTGACTTGAGCTCGTTTCTCTTTGCAACATCCATCCAAGGGTTGCTCAACATATAGCTGCTGCTGTTACCCAATTTCCACTTCTTCAAGAAGATCTTCGATATCTGAAGGCCTGGCTCTATCAATGGAAATTCCATGCCTTTGAAATGTATCCCATTTGCTTCTTTCTTCTCAAGATTGACTTGTTCCTCCCTGCTTAGAAAGTCGTACCTCATTTGGCCCCTTGGAATCGAAAGCCGGTCCTGAGAACCCTTCATATCAGTGATGGTCAATTCTTTTTGAATCACAAGCTTGATTTCTGAACCCTGCAGCCCCATGATTTTGTCCTTGAGCATGCAGGGCAATTGGTCCGGAATCGCTTGCTTGATCTCTGTCGGGTTCTTCCTCTGCCTCTTGGGTTTCCTGGGGTAAGCACACAAAGATAACGTGAGTCCCAATCCTACTACAATACAGTATTTGAGCTATCTTTGTAGTTTGATCTCTTACTGCAGTGAACTTAAGTCCACTACAACAGAATAAGAGATCAGTATGTAGTTCATATTTATTAAATCTGTAACTATGATATATATGGGAAAACTTCATAAAACCAAAATACTCAAATCTTTGAAAATTTTTATATTTATTAGAAAAAAAAAAAAGATAGGGGTATTTAGGGATATTTTAAAAAATTTAATATAATTTAACAGAAAATTTTAAGGAATGAGAAAAATTTAAAAAAATTAAAAGTTTAATAGTGAGAGTTTTTAAACTTTAAAGAAATCATTTTAAAACACGTGAAATTTCAAATGAATTTTTTTAAGTTTTCCAAAATATAAATGAATGGAGAGGTGTCTACCGATTATACACATCAGTCCCATATTGAATTCTATCCAATGGCTTCGTCTTCTTCTTCTTCTCCAGGTACTGCTTTCTCTTTTTCATGTGGAATTGAACAAATTCCATCAAGATCCTCTGGGTTAGCAGCTTTTCTACCTCGTTTTCATTCTCACCCGCAGCTCTGATCACCTCCTCTTTGATTTTATTGAAATGCCCACATATGGCAGGAGAGTGGCCCCTCAGATCCTCAAGAGTGATGGTCATATTTTTAAACGTCTTCTTCCTGAAACAAGAAAAAGGGCAGATTTTGAATTCCGAAACAGAGCGAGAGACACAGAGCAAAGTGTCTTCAGGAGAGAAGAGATGAAAGTGAGTATTGGGTTTGTTCCTCTGATACTTATTTATAGGATGAATGACTTGGGTCCTGGCATATGAAGATATATATAGGTGGGAATCTTCACCCATACAATTGAGGGACTGCTTTTTCTTGGTTTTATGAGAGGCGTGGGAATGGCAGGAGAGGATTCTGATGGGAAAGAGATTGGTACGTACGCAGTTTCGTAAATACAATATTGGTTTAGGGGGGAACCATCTCAAAGTTCAAAGTTCGAGCAATGAGTTTTTTTTTTTTTTTTCTAGGAACCATCTTTCTTTTTGGTGGTATCCATGTCTCGTCATTCTCAGGAGAACTTTTCTAGACATCCTGTGAACATAACGTTATTCTTCTTTTTGTGAAATCTCTTATTACTTATCAAAAATAATAATAAAAGTTATAGAAGAACATGGTATTCCAAAAAGTATTGGTTCCTCGGAAAGAGGCTACAATTTTGTAGGATGCATCGAAGAGCTGTCTTGGAAATTACTTGCCTTTTCTTTGAGGCGGATCAGTATATATGGTTGATCAAAATTTGGTCGCCATGGTCAAAGGTCAAACCCTTCCCCGAAGGATGGGAAAGGTGGGGAAATATGGGGGAAATAGGAGGGAAATTAAAGAGAGTGGATGTGGAAGTGGAAGTCGGGATTCCCACGAAACCACCGTTAGGACTTGTGGGGCCTGCTTGTGACTAATTAGATAGTGAATGAAAGTGAACCTTAGCGATTTTTGTCATACTTTTAATTGTGTTTCTTTTTTTTTTTCTTTTTTTTTTTAAAGAAAGAGTAATGTTATTTAAGCTTATGACTAAAATGCTTTCGGGTTGAAAAATATTTTCAGTAGAAAATGCTTTCAACTAAAAATATTTTTTTTGACATTTGGTTCGAACAAAAAATATTTATTGTTTGAAAGGCTCCAAAACAACCAAAAAAAAAAAAAAAATTTGAAAATGCCTGTCCTCATCCTAGCAAAGTGAAAAAAGATGAAAAGTAATTTTCCTTTTTTGGAGCGATTTTGATTCAATCTCTTAGACTCTTAGACAAATATTGCTTACATTTATATAATAGTTTTATAATACAATATTGTCCAAATATAATGTGTAATTTGTCTAAATGTAGTGTGCAAAATTTGACACTACTCTGAACAAAAAAATGTGTAACAACTAAGAAGAAGATGAGAGGAAAAATTGTGTAAAACAAATTTCTGAAATCAGCCTGTATAGAGCAATAAAAGCAATTTTATTACTGCAAAAATAACAGTTCAGGACTGTTAAAATATGACTATTGAAACAATAGTTTATTATCGTTAAAATCTGACTAATACAATTAACTGTTGATATGCTTCGAGAGTCTAAAATTTCTTTACTCACACGTTAATCCAATGTTACGTCACAAAGGAAGACCAACTCAGGAGACAGATAGTAGCCTTCTGCTATTACTTTTTTTTCTTTTTTCTTTTTATTTTTGCTAAGCATCTTTCTCCCTCTAACAGAAATTAAATGCATTAAATATTCTCAGCTTTCTTTTTCCCTTATTTTGACCGGAACCCCACCTTTTGCTCCTCTCTCTATATAACCCTCCACCACCTCTCTCTCTCTCCTCATCCTTTGCCTTCCACTCCCTCTGCTTCTAATACTTGCATTTTTCTTCATCCTTCTTTGTTCTTGAACAAAAAGCTCTCTCTAATGGCGGAGACACCATTAAAACGCCAAAGAGAAGAAACCCAAATAGAAGATTGCGAAGAGTCTAAACGCCACAAGTCATTCAGCCACATACTCTCTCTGCTTGAGGCAGAGGAAGAAGAACCCACTCAGGATCTGTCCTCTCTCATCACAACCCTCCAGCAAGAACTTTCATCCGACTATATCTTCAGCCCTCTTTCATTCCCTACCACAGAACCCGACCCGGAGAACCCCACAACCGCCTCCACCACCCATGAAGACCAAACATCCTCTTCTTCTTTGTCGACTTCAGCGGTTGTTTTGAAAGAAGATGAGGAGGATGATAAGGAGAGGGTTATTCGGCACCTTCTTGAAGCTTCTGATGATGAGCTTGGGATTCCCAACAGAGAGGTTGGTGTAGCTTATGATGGGGATGATGGGTTTGACGGTGTAGATGGCTTCTCATTGTGTGCTGGTCTGTGGGAGTTAGAAGACGAGGCTGCCAACTACTATGCCTTGATGCAGTCTCAACTTTTCATGTAGCTGTTAGGGGATAAGGTGTCTATAGGGGTGTAAAAACAGGAGAGAAAAGAAATGCTAGGGATTCAAATGAGAAAAAAATACAAAAAAACAAAAAAAAAGATGGGAGGGAGGGAGGGTATAGAAAATGGAGATCTTTGTGTTATTTTTCATTTTAGTCCCCTCTTCTTTTGGAAAATGAAGGGTATATTTGGCAAAGGCTATGAGTTAGGGTTGGGGGGTTATTTAACTTTTGATGTGATATAACAGTAGAAGGTAATGTTGTAAAATTTTTATATGGAAAAGTGAAAAAAGTTCTTTTTTTTTTGTAAATTTTTTATTTTAATAATAATAAAAAGTGAAAAAAAAAATTGTTAAAAAGTAGTTGATGTGATATAAAAAGTGAATTTTTTTTTTTTTGGTTTAACAAAACTCATAAATAGTAAAAACCCCGACTCTTGCCAAACACACCCAAAGTGTCGCCTATCTCTTTCTAGAAGATCAAATTGTAGAAGAAAAAGTGATTCATATTCGACTCTTTTTTTTTTCTCGCATCATTTTTTATTATTGTCGACCGTGCTCCAATAAATATTAGTGAACGGTGTAATGCTATATATCTCTTTTTTATTTTATAACTATTTAAACGTTATATATCACATTTCTATCATAACTCTGGGATTTTGTTTAACAAAAATTATTAATTCCAAGATAAAAATGTGATTTTTTGTATTACTATGTGAAAGCGAACGTATTGAGACGCAAAATCATCTCAAATTATCATTCACTTTATATTATTTAAGGTGATATAATTTTAAAGGCCTACGTTTATAATAATTTTTTTTTTTCAATTTTCTCAATATTATTAAAAAGATACGTGCTTCTTGCATATTTATAACGCGTGATAACTTTAATAGACTAATTGCAAGAAATTCTTTAGCCTTATTTGGGGGAGGAAAACTAAAATCTTATCAGGGTAGGATATATGTGGGAAGTATATATGAGTTTATTCTTTAGTGTTTGTAAAGAAATTAAACACATATTTTGAAACAGAAAGAAAGGGTTAGTTATATTTATTCTCTTCTAATTATCATTTTTTAATGTCTTTTTAATGTTTTAATTTTAATTATTTGTAATGTCCTTTTCAATTTATTATTGAGGTTATTGGGCTGTAATTTTTTGTTGACTTAAAATAAAAAATATTCATTACAAAAAATTGAAACTTGAAAGAGACTGCAAAAAGTATATTAGTTAAGGGGGAATAAATATAATTTCTCAAAAAGAAATGAACAATTAAATGAAGAGACAAAAATATATTAAAGCATTAAAGAGTGCAATTGAAGCATAGCCCCTAATCAGATCTCTCGAAGACTGTTTTTTCATCTTTAATTTTGGATATGTAGTACGAATTTGAGGAGAAGATTTAGATGAGTCTGGAACTAAATTACTGTGACCAAATGTTGTATGAATACTAACATTTGTCTAATTTTGAAAAACAGAAATCACAATAGGGGAATAATGTTATAAGTAGAATTTTTGTTCATCTTTTATCTTCTAAAAGTGATGTTGCTTTTAAAATTACATAAGAAAATTTGACTAATTTGTCCTGAAAGAATTTATATAGGATTCATCTATCTGAATAGATGGCCAAATTTGTTATCCAAATTCAATAATTTATTCAAATAAACTGCCTGAAATGAGTCATGTAAGTTTTAAGATGATCCATCATTTTTTGAGGAATCAACCTTTATATTTACTTTGTGTCAACCAAAATTGATGTTACTTTTAAACTCATAATTGGATTTATGAAATTTAATAGTGATTTTAAAAGTCACATTAATTTTAATTAACACAAAATAAATATAAAATTGACATATTTCATTACTCGATGGTCAATTTTAGTTTTGATTTCTTCAAATGGTCAATTTAACATCGTGTGAAATCTCTTGTTACTTATCAAAAAATAATAATAAAAGTTATAGAAGAGCATGGTATTCCAAAAAGTATTGGTTCCTCGGAAAGAGGCTACAATTTTGTAGGATGCATCTAAGAACTGTCTTGGAAATTACCTGCCTTTTCTTTAAGGCGGATCAATATATATGGTTGATCAAAATTTGTTCGCCATGGTCAAAGTCAAACCCTCCCCCGAAGGATGGGAAAGGTGGGGGAAATTAAAGAGACCGGAAAGGTGGGGAAATAGCGGGGAAATTAAAGAGAGCGAAAGTGGAAGTGGAAGTCGGGATTCCCACGAAACCACCGTTAGGACTTGTGGGGCTGCTTGTCACTAATTACATAGTGAAAGTGAACCTTAGCGATTTTTGTCATACTTTTAATTGCATTTTTTTTTTTTAATAGAAAGAGTAATGTTATTTAAGCTTCAACTAAAATGTTTTCTGTTTGAAAAATATTTCAGCAGAAAATGATTTCAGTTACAAATATTTTTTTGACATCTGGTTCTTAAAAAAATATTTATCGTTGAAAAGGCTACAAAAAGGGGCAAAAAAAAAAATGTTTATCCTCTTCCTAGCAAAGAGAGAAAAGATAAAGTAATTTTCCTTTTTGGAGCGATTTTGACTCTATCTCTTCTAGAGTCTTAGACAAATATTGCTCTCACTTATACGAGTCTTAGATAAATATTGCCTTACACTTATACAATAATTTTGTAAAGGAAATACAATAATTTTGTTTTCATGATACAATACTGTCCGAATGTAATGCATAAATTACAAATTTTACACACTACTCTAAACAAAAAAATGTGTAATAGTAGAGAAAAAGATGAGAAGAAAAATTGTCTAATCAAATTAATGAAATCAGTCTTTTATAGAGCTATAAAAGCAATTTATTACTGTTGAAATAGAGTTTATGATTGTTGAAACAACAGTTTATTATAGTTAAAATCCGACTAACACAAATAACTGCAAAAAAAGATTTTACTTGATAGAGAACAACTAACACTCTTATATCATACAAGTATTCAAGTTACAAATACTCAAAGAACATAATAGTCATATGACTCATATTAATTAAAGTTTCGAAACTGTATAAATAGTGGCCAAAAAAAGCATCAACATCTATTTGTATAGAAAAGAAGCGGTTGAGATTTTCACTACAGACCTCTTTAAAATTTTCATACATATAATTATAATTAGGACATTGTAATTACAATTTTACGCCCATCAATGGTACAAACACGGAGAGGCGGGTTCTTAGTTAGTTCTTGCCGCCGGCGACAACGGTCACAAACCCATTTTGAAATCATAATTACTATTTTACCCCCAATCCACGTTACCGCGTAAACGCGTTTGGCCCTAACGGTCGAATAAGCGTACGTACGGGCCACGAACGTCGCAATCCCAACTTGAAATAATAGTGCATGCGCGGGTTTTCAGTGGCTTTGCCACCAAGTTACCAACGGTACTTTAAGAGTGTACACCATCAACGGTCAGAAAACCCAATTGGAAATAATAGCATATTTACCATTTTACCAATGGCCCAATCAGAGTATATACGTCACAAACTCAATTTAAAATAACTATTTTGCCCTTCCTTTGGTTAAATTAATTTCATCCAAATTATGATCGATTCAATATCGTCTCAAATTACCAAAATTTGTCAATATTCCTTAATAACAAAAATATCATTCATAAAATTCAGACAAATCTTAAAATAATATATTAATATATATATAAACACCAAATTATGATTGTCAATATTCTCTTAAATTACCAAAATTTGTCGATGTTTCTCAATAATAAAAATATCATTCATAAAATTCAAACAATTTAAAAAAAAAAAAAAAAAAAAACACCTGAAAACTAAATTTCTATGAAGTCACTAAAAATATGGACGAATCATGTGTCTGGGTAGTAGTTTATGTGACACCAAGTTTTTTGTCTAGTGGAACGATATACATGAAGAATCCATACAAGGGAAAATAGGGAGCAAATGTAAGAGATATCAATGAGAAATTCTTAAACGCAAATAGCTATCCGCAGATATTAAACAAAACAAAACAATCAATTAGTTCTAACATGCAAAAATATTTCCAGAGTGGATTATACAGAAACTGAGTTAAGTTGCTGTGATTATACTTTCACAACGAGCCCAAGCGGGTGAATAGAAAAACAAAAAAAAAATCCTAATTCTCTAGCTTAATAAGGGCCAAGAGGGGCCTTTGGTTGACTCTAAAGGACCAAAGTTGTACATGATTGCCTGACATGAGCCCGTTTCTCCTTACAACATTTATCCATGGACTGCTCAACATGTAGCTGCTGCTGTTACCCAACTTCCACTTCTTCAAGAAGATGCTCGTACCTGAAGGCCTGGCTCTATCAATGGAACTTCCATGCCTTTGAAATGTGTCCCATTTGCTTCTTTCTTCTCAAGACTCACTTGCTCCTCTCTGCTTAGAAAGTCATACCTCATTTGACCCCTTGGAATCGAAAGCCGGTCCTGAGAACCGTTCATATCAGTGATGGTCAATTCTTTTTGAATCACAAGCTTGATGTTCGAACCCTGCAGCCCCATGATTTTGTCCTTGAACTCGCTTGGCATGCAGGGCGGTTGGTCCGGAATCGCTTGCTTGATCTCTGTCGGGTTCTTCCTCTGTTTCTTGGATTTCCTGGGCTTTCCTTCTTCTTCTTCTTCCTTTTCTTGATTTTGGATGATGTTTTCAGAGTTTTTGGGTGCCGACTCCAATGGCTTCTTGGGTGGTATAATTCTCAAGGCCACCCTCTTCTTCTTCTTCTCCAAAGGCTTATTCTCCAGGTACTGCTTTCTCTTTTTCGAGTGGAATTGAACGAATTCCATCAAGATCCTCTCGGTTAGCAGCCGTTCTACATCGTTTTGATTCTCACCCGCAGCTCTGATCACCTCCTCTTTGATTTTATTGAAGTGCCCACATATGGCAGGAGAGTCGCCCCTCAGATCCTCAAGAGTGATGGTCATATTTCTTCTTCTTCTTCCTGAAACAAGAAAAGAAAATAACTTGAATTCAAAAAGAGAAAGTTTCAGAGAATACCACAAAGGAAAGGAATGATTGGGAGTATTCTTCTCTGTGAGAAGAAACCAGACCCACAACACAGCACAGAGCAAGAGACAGAGAGCACAATTTCTTCAGAAAAGAACAGAACAGAACAAAGAAGAGATGAAAGTGAGTATTGGGTTTGTTCCTCTGATTACTTATTTCTAGCAGCCAACGGTCACAAACCCAATTTGAAATTGTTATTACAATTTTACCCCCATCAATGGTACAACTCGGAGAGGCGGGTTCTTAGTTAGTTCTTACCGCCAACGGTTACAAACCCATTTCGAAATCGTATTTACTATTTTACCCCCAATCCATGTTACCGCGTAAATGCGTAGCACATGCGCGGGTTTTCACTGGCTTTGCCACCAACGGTCCTTTAAGAGTGAACACCACCAACGGTCAGAAACCCAATTGGACATATAGCATATTTACTATTTTACCACCGATTCTTACCGCCTTTGCCAGCAACGGCCCTATCAGAGTATACTCCCCAATTGTCACAAACTCAATTTGAATAAACTGTTTTCCTTTTCCCTTTTGTTAAATATGATCTTCCAAGGTTGTGGCTGTGGATTGCATTTTCATTATTTTGAGAATTGGTATTTGTTTGTCTGGGAATTGGGATCGGCTGCACCGCCTGAAAAGATTTGGTACAGAAGGGTGACGCTTGGTGAAAATAGTCCTAAATCATCTGCAGCTATCTATGCTTGTTGGAATGCACCCACCGCAGCCCGATCAGTGAGTGGACTCGATGGAATGCTTGTTGAATGCAAATTTGATGACCCATCTCGAAATTAGGGTAAGGTTTAAGTAATCTTGTCCTTAATCCTAAATAACTGCAGAAAATGTTAATCTATAGGCTTTCGAAATCGTGAGCAGATCTTTGAGTTTGTGGTGCCTTTAGATCAGGCTATATTTGCCTTAGATCAGACGGTCATCGCATTGTCTGGGACTAAAAGGAAATGCACTCAAACAGTTTGTGAAAATTTCTCACTGAAAAAAGGTTCCTCGCACCCCATACAGAGGAGTTCTTTTTTAAAAAAAAAAAAAAAATTTATAACATGTACATCATCAATCATTAACTTGTACCAAGAAACGTACTAATTTGACTCTTGTACCGGTTTACCTCTATTTGATTGTCATATGATATTTGTTTCTTTCAGAGATTAGAACTGGAAAGGTATGCTTTCTTAGATATTCTTAACAGCATCACAGCTCCCATAATATCTCCTTGTGTGCTTCAAGTTGGGGAGACAGATATGCAGGTTATAATTTTGTTGGTCTACGTTTCGTGTTCCAGCTTGAGAAGGCTATTGTTCATCTTTTATAATCGTTCTGTCAATTGAAAAGCTTGAATTTGAAAATAATTTTAGACCAGAATTTTCATTCCTAGCTAACTACATTACCATGAGCCTTTATGCTTCGATCTCCTAGTTTCTTTTCTGTTATTATAGATCCTGTTGCCATTTTTTTTATTCTGGAATGACAATTGGCCTCATTATAAATTTTCAACTATTCGGATGAAAGCATTTAACACGCAGAGCACAATGCATTTTTCTATCATCAGTTTCTATAATTTGGAAGGTGGACATTCATATGAAGGTCGTTATGTGATAGTTTAAAACCTTACATGCATTTTAAGTGACTGAAAATGGTGGATCATCTGATTATAAATCTTCAGTTATGGTTTTCTTTTTAATATTATCCTACTAATTAACGTGTTGCTGACTGCACTTCATTTATTGGTTTGGATGGACAGGGCATACCAATAATAATTCATTCCTTAACTGTTTGCTCAAATCCATCTACTGGACTATTATCATTCATTCTGTCCACTATTTTCATTCCCCATGTTTGGTTTCCAGCTTCAGTTTTCCTATACCTCTGATTCTTGTTCTAAATAAAAATTAAGGGTTTTTTTTTAAAAAAAAAAAAAAAAAAAAAAAAAAAAAAAAAACCTTCTTTTTGAGTTCCTGAGATGTGGCACTTTGAAGCAGTTCAAGACAGTATAATTATCATAAATTCCTTGACCATCAATTGAATTAATTTAGATTTCAAATCCAGTTCTTTTATAAAACTGGAAGGCGGTACCATTAGTTTGATCACATTGGACATTCCATTAGAGGACGCATCAACAAAAACTGAAAAGGTTTGGTATCTCTTAGTATTTTGACAGCTAAATTTATTGTGAGAGGTGGAAATATGGCGTTGACATTTGAAACAGTAAGACCAGAATTTTGGAAAGTAATATTGTTCTCTTCTCTATTTAACGGGGGGGGATGTGGTTGTTATATACACTGTTAAAAGATTACAAGAAATTTGAAAGACTTCTATTGTTAGCTAAAATGCAAGAGTTTATCTCACTCCAAACTTTCTCTTTGTCATTATCTATCCCAGCCTTATCTTTCTCAGCTTTTATCTTCAACTTGGACTCATTATTCGGTTGCTTTGAAATATCTTCAATAGTATTTAGGTCATTAAGGTCGGATATGCTGCTGTCTGGGCAGCCACCTTGTTGGGTAGCCATTTCAGCAGCAGATGCTCACTTAACTTAATTTGAATGGGTTTATTCTTTTCTTTTTTCTTTGTTTACATCTCTCGTCCTCTAAAGGGTTAGTGAGGTAATTTGGGTGGATACGCAAATGGAGGTTTTGGTTTCTTTATAGTATAGACAAATGGATCAAACATTGTGAGCTACATATGCTATAGTCAATGTAAATAATTCTGTTGCTAGAATGCTTGATACTCAAAGCACCAATATTGTTCAAGTACTTTGGACCAATGTTGACAGCCCCATGAATACAAGACAGCTCTCACAACAATATGATTTGCTCAGCTTGTTGGAAATTGCATTTGCAGGTTTATCTCTGCTCTAAAAGTGGTCCACCACTTGTTATCTCTCTCTCTCTCTCTCTCGTCCTCTAAAGGGTTTGTTGAGGTAATTTGGGTGGACATGCAAATGGGGGTTTTGGTTTCATGATAGTATAGACAAATGGATCAAGTATTGTAAGCTATAGATGCTTTAGCCAATGTAAAAAATTCTGTTGCTAGAATGCTTGATACTTAACGCACCAATATTGTTCCTCAATGAACACTTGTACACAAGTACTTTGGACCAATGGCATGCTTTGTCTTGGCATACTAGGAACAGATAGACAGATTCACTTATGCAGCGGCATGCTTAAGATACCTGGGTAAACTTCAATATAGAGAGGATGAAAAGTAATGTGTCCTTTATCCTATGTCTTATGATTTCTCACTTCAGGTAAGTTTTTGTTTCCTTTCCATTAAAATGCGTGAAGTGGTTTCAGCAGACCAACATGAAATCTACTTGGCATATATACTCTGTATAATTTTGATATATTTTGGCTCGATTCCTTTGACATTTTGTATTATGCCAATGAGCTTTAGCTCAAATGATACTTCCTCGCTTTAATTTGTAGGAAGGTGGAGGGTCAGGTTGTGGGTTCATGTCCTACCGAGTGTATGTGTAACTTACCAATAAAAAAATAATAATTGTATTGATGAGATACTCTAGTTTGGGTGGAGATATTTTTGTTCTCCTTCATTTTTTTTTTTTTTAAAAATAAACTTTCTTGCGTTTTTTGGTGAGGGTACAACCTATAATTGCTAGAGATATAGATCCTTAAGGTTTATCAGTAGATTTCGCATCAAATCAAGTGGTGCTAGGGAGTTAAATCTAGATTATAAGTTCTCTTGCTTTCTTTTGATGCTATATATCAGTACTATCCTTACATTTGTATATTTGTCTTTGATTTTCTAGATATACAGAACATATTTGGGCTCAAGTCCACGAATCTACATGCATAGATTAAGCAAATATGTGAGTTTGCTAAATATACATATCAACTTAGTTGGACCAAAACCTTGTTAAAGAACCATCTTCTATATGATCCATGGTCCTCTCCAAACAAAAATTTGCTTTATTAGTATCTAGTTTAAGTGTATTGCAGGTCAACATCAGAAGTGTTGATGAGGCTGTAGTGATTGGTGCTGCTCTGTCTCTGACTTCTTCAACTTTTGTTCTGCAGGTATTCTTATTTTAAGTGTCTAGAAATGAACTTCGATATATATTGCCTCCCATTAGCTGGTATTGGAACTTTGAACTTGCTTGTGTAATTATTATACCTGGGATTAATACCAAGAGTCAAACTTGAGTTCATATTCTCGCGATGTTTCAATCTAAAATTCTGTGTTGAAAACTTCGAAGTTCCAGCGAGTAAAAATTTATTTTGAATTGTCACGAATAACAACGACTCAATGAGCATCAAGGGAGCAATTATGTTGACTTGCTTCTTCTGATATTATTGCTTGATTGGGAGCTGGACTCTTCACTAGCTTCTTGTGCCCTTATGAATTCTTACTCATACTTGGAATCTTACTTCTTGATGAAGAATTTATAACCAAAGCAACCTCACATGCGAACTTTTCTCCAAACGTTGACATTTGAAATCAGTTGTAGAGGATGATGTAATAAACTGATTCTATCTGGTAAGGTGATTCACCCTGTTATTTTGCCGGGTTTTTTTTTTTTTTTTGGGTAATAATTTCGCGAGTAAGTTCTGTTTGTTTCTATTTAGAAAAATCATTTTTCGAAAAAATGCTTTCCCTACAAAACATTTTCTGGCGTTTAGTGCGTACGAAAAATAAATATTTTTTATATTTCAAATCAATCATATTAACCTATAAAAATTAATTTTATTCATGACATAAAAATATTAATATAATTTTATTAATGTATTATATTAATAAAATTTATTAATATAATACATTAATAAAATTACCAGATCATAGTAAGAACATTGCCAGACCCCGTCGGAATCCGGTCGTGACCAAGTCGGGACCCCAACAAGAGCCAGTTAGGACCTCACCGGGACACTGCAAGCCCTCGCCTGGACACCGTCAAGACCCAGCAAGGATTTAGCCAAGACTTCGTCGGGACCCAATTGGGACTCCGCTAGGACCCAACTTGGACCTTGTCGTGACACCGCCAGGACCCGTCATGACACCGCCAGGACCCATCATGACACCTCCAAGACCCGTCATGACCCCTTCGAGACTCATCGTGACATCGCTATGACCCCGTAGTGATCTCATTGGTCCCGATGGGGTCCTTGGAGGGTCATGACGAGATCCCGACGGTGTCATAATGAGTCCCAACAGGTTCTCAACGGGGTCCCAATAGGGTTACGAAATGATCCCGACAGTGTCTCGATGGGTCCCGGCGATGTCTTGGTGCGATCACGATGGGGTCCTAGCATGGTCACAATAGGGTCCTAGCAGGGTCACAATAGGGTCCCAATTAAGTTCTAGCTGTGGTCTAGCAATTTAAGAATGAGAGGTTCAAACTTGAAAAATGATTTATGGTTTTAAAAAATGGAAACTATTTTACAGAAATTAACGAAGTTTTTTCTGTCAAACTGAAAATGTTTTATGTTGACTATTATTTTTCATCGTACCAAACACCAAAAAATACAAAAATTATTTTTTAAAAATCATTTTTACGCCGAAACAAAAAAAAAGCCTAAAAATCAAATTTGAATCTCAATGGTCTTGTCAAGTTCAAAATGTTGATTAACCTGGTGGCCTTGAAAGTTTAAGGTAGCAGGTTGGCTATTGTAGAAGTGTGACGAGATGCTTCCTGATGTTGTGAATCAACCCACGGTGATTCCACAAATGCAAGATGTCGTCTGGGTTGATTCCCAAAGTGCTAGACACGGAAATTTCAGCCTAAACTTTAGGCTGTTTTTATATGTCCCTTAAACATTATTTTCTTTTATTTTGGTTCCAGTTTTAACTTTTCTCTCAATTTATCCCATTTCGTCAGATTTATCGTTAAATCCTGTTAAAATTTTTAAAATATTCATGTATTTTTTTAAAAAAATTTAAAATAAAAAATATTTTAAAAATTTTTGCACCATTTCGTTAAAATTTAACAAAAAATTCTAATGAAAGAATATATAGCCAAATCTATAAACAAAATGATTTTCGTGAATATTAATTAAAGAACACGTTTGATGATTAAATCGTAGATTTAGGCGAATATCACGGGATCGCTTTTTGATTAAGAATGAGTTTCACTTTTTTTTTCTTTTTTCTTTTTTCTTTTTTCAGAACTAAAAAAATCCAGCAGCTTTAGAGCATCTGCCTGCTGTGTTTGACTAATAAAAGTGTTGGACGAAGGATCTCCGAAGTCACTAAAATGTAGCGCGAAAAGTCCTGGCCGAGCCAAAAATTAAGGTTGCAGGGGCGGAATTAAACTAATATAATTTAGTGATAACATAATTATTTTTTTAATGAGTAATGATACAAGTTATTCTTTATATTTATTTTGTGTTTATTAAAAGTGACATAATTTTTAAAATTATTATTAGATCAAAAGTTAATAATGATCAATAAATTTAATAATGATTTTAAAAGTCACATCAATTTTAATTGACATAAAATAAACATATAGAATGACATTTATAACTACTCTTTTCTAATATGCTACGCTTTTCTCTTTTCTAAAGAAACACTCAGAGCTAGGGGGTGAATCAACTGAATGGTGAGCCTGTGGCTCTGGAAGAAAGCGTTCACTGTGTCGCTCACTCGTATAAAAGGAGAAAGTATGGGAATATATCAAAACAACGGCCTGACGTCTGCAACATATATCAGAACAATTGCCTGAAGTCTGCAGTCTATACAATGAAATAAAAAAATAAAAAAAACTACTTGATGCGTATTGCAAGACCTTGAGGACCTAACTTTAAAAATGTCTCTTTACTCGATCCATAAGGTAACAATATTAGAAGTAATTGCTGTTTCTGCTTTAATTGAAGTTAGAGAGAGTAGCCTATTGTTGTTTTTGGTACAAATATGACAATTTTTTAGTTTACAGGTTGTTCACAGTTTTTTTTTTTTTTTTTTTTTTTAACTTGCAACTCATGATAGAAAACTTGTACTTTCTAATAGTTTGGTTGAATCAAGTTAGTTACTTGCTTCGATGGTGGCATACTCTTGTTAGTGTTTATGTACCGGTTATTAGGATTATTGAAAGATAAATATAAAAATGAATAATGATACAAGTTAACCTTCATGTCTATTTTGTGTCAACCAAAATTGATGTAGCTTTTAAAATTACTATTGGATTAAAAGTCTATAATGGTCTATCATAAATTCAATGATGATTTTAAAAATTACACCACTTTTAGTTGACACAAGGTAAACATGGGAGTTGACATATATATATACACACACACATTATAGACTTTTGATCCAATAGTAATTTTAAAAGCTACACCATTTTTGGTTGACACAAAGTAGACATGGGGGTTGACTTGTATCATTACTCTAAAAATATATATGCTATTATGGTGGTAATTTATACGTGCATGTTTTTAAAGTTTTGCTATTCATAGCAACTTTGTTAACTCTAATTTCATAACTTTTCAAGGTCCATGATGCATTATAATGAAGAAACATTTGATAAAATTACAATTTTATGTACCTATAAGATGGTTGAGATAAACACCATGAACATGAATGTGCTATATATTTTTCAATACCCTTTGATTTGAAGTAACCACATATGTGTGCTATCAAAATTAACTCTCTCTCGTTTTCTTTTAGTATATCATATTTACTCAATTTATAGTTTTACTTTATTTGGTTTTAAAAAATCAATATATATTTGTTCAATAATTTAGATATTAAATCTATTCTATAATATATTATATCTATATAATATTAAGAATTATAGTTATATATAATACATGAAACTAAGCACGTGCATTGCACGTTCTGTCCCGACTAATTTTATTTATAAGTGGCATAACATTTATTAACCATGGGTTTGATTGACAAGGTGAGAGTCATTGACCTAATTAGTGACTGAATG
Source organism: Betula pendula (assembly GCA_900184695.1). Lineage (NCBI taxonomy): Eukaryota > Viridiplantae > Streptophyta > Magnoliopsida > Fagales > Betulaceae > Betula > Betula pendula. The sequence goes on along the minus strand of FXXK01000541.1, from coordinate 337,492 downwards.
ACCTAGGAAGGATCAAGAAGAACAAAAAATAAAGATGGATTTCTCGATAATTCAAAGTCTTAAAGAATAACGAAGAGAATGAGATTAAACTAGAGTCTCATTAGCTTTAGCAAAGTCTCACTACCAAAAAAAATGAGAAGAGTCACACCTCAAAAGAACACAAACTTTGTTTTTTTTTCATTAATCATAATATGTCTCATAGGAGTATAAAAGCATACTTAAATAAATTCTGATAAAAACTCTAATCCTAAATTAACTAACTTTGGGCCAATCCCGATATTGAATTACTAACTCTTAAAATTCTAATTACCTCAATAATTAAAACTTGAAAACATATGCTGAGAACGCGTTGGTCCAAGCCCAACTCTTTGAACTTTAAACTTCAATCCGTCTTAGGCTTTCTTTATTTCTCCTTCTACCCGGACTTCACAAGAGTAATCTTCCAATATATATATATATATTTTCTCTTTTTTTTTTTATTATTTTTTCCAACAGAAACTTGTTAGAATTCACTTTCTAAGATTGACCCATTGACTTTCCCAAAAAACCAAAGCTTCCATGAAAGGCATGAAAGGCATGAAACGTCCTCTTTTTTTTTTTTTTCTTCCTCTTTCTGAACCAAACATCCGAACGAATCTTCGCATCCTCCTTTTGTTGCTTTGAATCTGTAGCAGTTGGACTGTTAATGTAGTGAAATTGTATGTATTTTGATGGAAGAACTGGTTGTAATTTAGAACTGATTGTAAATGTAAAGGAGATAAGAAATAGAAATGGAATTTAAATGATAATTGGCATTCGAGGTGCCATGGCCTCCAATGAGTATTCGAGGACTCCTCCTCCACAGACTAATCTGGTAGATGATGAATGCCTCTCCTTCCCATGCTTACAGTATTATACCCTTCTCTGTTAGCTTGTTGCTATAACCAATTCTCATTCGGTTATAACCGCAGGCTGGAGAATCTTCTAGGCCCTCTCCTCTAACTGCTTTATTCTATTAAAATGCATACAACTTAACATAAAACGCATAGGGCCCAAAACGCAACCCTTTAAGCTAAAAACGCAAGATTACATTTAAAGATAGAAAGTCTTCTAGAAACACCCAGCTGGATTCCACTATCAGCATAGTTGGACTCCTTCTGCCGACAGCAAGCAAACCTTCACTTTGGTCTTCCTCATTCATCTCTTGCAAAGATGAGCTCCTGGACTGACTGCTACAGAATCTGAACCACATGTTTCTTAAGCGGACCAGTCCTCTCCGTGAGGCTGATAGGAACCCGGCAGTGGCTGATGGTCGTTGGAGTTGCGAGGGCGGATCTGCGGCTGGAGTGGGCGGATCTACGACTGTGTTGGGCCGATGGACGACGATCGGACGTCATGGCTGAGATGACGGTGGATGCGTGACTGTTTGGCGGCGGTGGTTGAAGAATCCGGCGATGGGACTTGGCCGAATTAACGGGGGTGGGTATCGGTGGAATGGATGACGAAGGTGTGGGTATGGGTATTTGGATTTTCTTTTGTATGGTTGTGGATTGCTATGTCGGGATGGGTTTGTGGGTTTCATGAGGGTGTGACTTCGGTTGACATGGTGGTGGTTTCTGTGGAGATTGGGATCTTACGACATAGCTTCATCTCTGTCGGGTTCTTCTTCCTCTGCCTCTCTAGGGTTTCCTAGACTTTTAACATCTTAACATGGAATAAAATTCGAAGTAAATTTAAGAATCAGCTGTGAGACAAATTGTTTAGCATTTTTAGAACACGACCAATCAGTTTTTGAGTTTTTTTTTTTAAAAAAAATAAAGGCTAATTCAATAGAGTGAGATAAAAATAAAATGAAAAGAGAAATGCTAAGATTACTGAATTTTTTGACAGAGATGGTATCAAAATGATGAAGAGTTTATTCATTCATATCTCTAATATTTCTCTTGATTAATTGTTTAATAAATAAATTTTACATCATTTTGATATTTATCTATTGATAAAAATTTAGTGCTTATAACATTTCTCAAATAAAAATATAAAAATATGATGTATAATATTACTCTTAGTTGGGGAGTTAATGTTTTAATTATTGATTACAGAGTATTGGGACATCCAAGACTTTCCAGAAAAGGAAGAAGCACTCTCTACTCTACGGATTTGGCTTCGGACTTAGAGGACTCCATTAACTCAGCTCCTTCATAACATTAATGAAACCCAATGCGACTAATACTAATTAGGTTTGAGAATTTCCATTGCGGAAGTCGAATCATTGCCCTAATACTTGTCTAACTACATTAGAATTACCTTGAGACCACTGATGTTAGACTAGGTCATATATGATTTACCATGTTTCCTTTTTCTCACATGGATTAAAATCACAATTTTATGAAGTCACTAAAAATATGGACGAATTATGTGAATGGGTAGTAGTTTATGTGACACCAAGTTCAGGACATTAAAGAATCCATACAAGGAAGGGTAGAAAAATAAGTATCCCGGAAAATAGGGACCAGATGTAAGAGATATCAATGCGACAACACCAGAAATTCTTAAACGCAAATAGCTCTCTGCAGATATTAAACAAAACAAAACAATTAATTAAACAGAAACAGAGTTAAGTTTCTGTGATTATACTTTTACAACAAGCCCAAATGAATAGAACTGACGAGAAACAAGAAGCACAGAACTAATTATCTAGCTTAATGAGGGCCAAGTGGAGGCTTTGGTTGACTCTGAAGGACCAAAGTTGTACAATATTCCCTGACTTGAGCTCGTTTCTGTTTGCAACATCCATCCAAGAGTAGCTCAAGTTGTAGCTGCTGCTGTTACCCAATTTCCACGTCTTCAAGAAGATGCTCGATACCTGAAGGCCTGGCTCTATCAATGGAACTTCCATGCCTTTGAAATATGTCCCACTTTCTGCTTTCTTCTCAAGACTGACTTGTTCCTCACTGCTTAGAAAGTCATTCCTCATTTGGCCCCTTGGAATTGAAAGCCGGTCGCTAGTAACCTTCATATCAGTGACGGTCAATTCTTTTTGAATCACAAGCTTGATTTCTGAACCCTGCAGCCTCATGATTTTGTCCTTGAACTCCGTTGGCAGTGTTTGGTCCGGAACCGCTTCCTTGATCTCTGTCGGGTTCTTTCTCTGCGTCTTCGGTTTCCTGCTACTTGAAGCTATCTCTGTAGTTTGATCTCTTACTGCAGAGTCTGCAGTGGAGTTAAGTCCACTACAACAGAAATAAGAGATCAGTATGTAGTTGATATTTATTAAATCTTTAACTATGATATATATGGGAAAACTTCGTAAAACCAAAATACCCACACATAAGCTTTGAAAAAAAATTTTATCTATTTAAAAAAAAAAAAAATGATAGGGGTATTTTAGAAATTTTGACAGAATTTAACAGAAAATTCTAACGGATAAAAAGAATTGAAAAAAATTACAAGTTTAATAACTATAATTTTTAAATTTTGAAGGAATCATTTCAAAACGCGTAAAACTTTGGATGAATTTTCTGAAGTTTTCCCAATATATAAATGAATGGAGAGGGATCTACCGATTATACTCATCAGTCCCATATTGAATTCTATCCAATGGCTTCATCTTGTTCTTCTCCAAAGGCTTCTTCTCCAGGCAGGGGCGGAGCCAGAAAAGTGTCTAAGGAGGGGCGGCCATGCATTAAAAGCCTCCAAATTAAATCCTAAATTCGAACCTAATAAAAATCATATTAATTTATATGATTCCCTAGCTCTAAAATCAATGGGTGTAACGACAATATAGAGAAAAACTATACACAACTGAAAATCATCAATTTCACTCAAACCATTAGGCCATCTCCATCAAAAATACTAAAATGAAATCAAGCATCAAAACTGAGCGCACACAAATTTCATGCTTCACGGCCATAGCCAAATTTCTCAAGAACAAAACCCAACAAAACCCAATCGGTTAACAGCAGTCAAATACCCAATAAATCTATCTCAAAACAGAGCACACACAATCACTCCACTCGGTGAAACACCTAAAAGAGAATACTTGCACAGTTGCACACCCATATGAACACACACACAACTGTAAATTACCTAGCAAAACATAAATCAAAAACACCCCAAATCGACAAACCCATTCGGTTAGAACAAGGAAGACAGAACACACATTAGCCATGAACCATCAACCCATCACAACCGAGAATTAAACCCCAAAAACACCCAAAATACAACCCATAATCATACGGTTAACCCCATCAAACATTCCCAATTGAAATAAAAAAAACCCAAATCTTATCATTCGGCCAAACCAATTTCTCAAGAAAAACCCAGATCTTATCAAAAACCCAAATCAACCAAACATCATGATTTAAAGAGCTAAGGAAGAAATGAGTTTTTACCTAGAAGGCTAGAACTGCCGTGAAATGTGAAGTGTGAACGACGACGTCGACGAAGTCACGAAAAAGCAGAGAATGAGAGAAAGGAGAAGCCGAGTCTGCCGAGAAGGAAAAGAAAAGAAAAAAGAAAAAAGGAAAAGAGAAGAAAACTAGACGGGTCTTTGAGCTGCGTTAAAAAAAAATAAAAAAATAAAAAAATAAAGGGGGGAAGGGGGGCGTCAGGTGAGGCGTGCCGCGTGTTAAGTCAAAAGTAAATTTTTTTTAAAAAAAAAAAAAAAAAACCAAGGGGGGCGTCACTGCATCAGGCGTGAATTTTTTTTTTTTTTTTTTTTTTAAAGCGCCGGCCGGCCTGCCCCACGGCGCGCCCCTGCGCCGCCCTTGTCCCTCCGCCCCTGTCTCCAGGTACTGCTTTCTCTTTTTCATGTGGAATTGAACAAATTCCATCAAGATCCTCTGGGTTAGCAGCTTTTCTACCTCGTTTTGATTCTCACCCGCAGCTCTGATCACCTCCTCTTTGATTTTATTGAAGTGCCCACATATGGCAGGAGAGTGGCTCCTCAGATCCTCAAGAGTGATGGTCATATTTTTAAACGTCTTCTTCCTGAAACAAGAAAAAGGACAGATTTTGAATTCCAAAACAGAGCGAGAGACACAGAGCAAAGTGTCTTCAGGAGAGAAGAGATGAAAGTGAGTATTGGGTTTGTTCCTCTGATACTTATGTATAGGATGAATGACTTGGGTCCTGGCATATGAAGATATATATAGGTGGGAATCTTCACCCATACAATTGAGGGACTGCTTTTTCTTGGTTTTATGAGAGGCGTGGGAATGGCAGGAGAGGATTCTGATGGGAAAGAGATTGGTACGTACGCAGTTTCGTAAATACAATATTGGTTTAGGGGGGAAACATCTCAAAGTTCAAAGTTCAAAGTTCGAGCAGTGAGATTTTTTTTTTTCTTTGGAACAATCTTTCTTTTGTTTTTCATACAAAAAGCTTACAGAAAGTTACACTGACCCTCCTTTAAAATCTTGTGAATTTATTACCTATTCTATCTTTATTTACGAATTAAGAACATAGGCCAGGCCTCACTCTACCTCACAATTGGACTTTCAATGATGTTGAGCTCTATACTTTGGAACATAAATTTTTATTTTTGAGATCATTATCAGTGGACGCTTGCTTTTTGGTGGTATCCATGTTTCCTCATTCTCAGGAGTACTTTTCTAGACATCCTGTGTCCATAATAACGTTATTCCTCTTTTTGTGAAATCTCTTATTACTTATCAAAAAATAATAATAAAAAGTTGTAGAAGCACATGGTATTCCAAAAAGTATTGGTTCCTCGGAAAGAGGATACAATTTTGTAGGATGCATCGAAGAGAGCAGAAGTAGAAGTGGAAGTGGAAGTGGAAGTCGGGATTCCCACGAAACCACCATTAGGACTTGTGGGGCCTGCTTGTGACTAATTAGATAGTGAAAGTGAACCTTAGCGATTTTTGTCAAACTTTTAATTTTTATTTTTATTTTTATTTTTTTTTTAAGAAAAAGTAATGTTATTTAAGCTTATGACTAAAATGTTTTCGGTTTAAAAAATATTTTCAGCAGAAAATACTTTCAGCTAAAAATATTTTTTTTGGCATTTAATTTGTACAAAAAATATTTATTGTTGGAAAGGCTCCAACAAAATTTTTTTAAAAAAAAATTGAAAATGCCTGTCCTCATCCTAGCAAAGAGAAAAAAAATGAAAAGTAATTTTCTTTTTTGGAGCGATTTTGATTCTATTTCTTAGAGTCTTAGACAAATATTGGCCTACACCTATACAATAGTTTCAAGATACAATATTGCCTAAATGTAATGTGTAAATTGTAAATTTTGCACATTACTCTGAAAAAACATTTTTAAAAACTTTACCAAACATATATGCAGCCACTTTCAATAATTTGTTATTCATTTTACAATAACCAATAAAAGAAATTTGACGAATAATATTACAAAAGAGCTAAATAAATGGAATGCTTTTAATTAAGAAGAATGAATAAGATCATTGGTAACTACTTTTATTATTTCAAAGATGTGCACAGTTTTTTATGAGTCTCTTGCCTTTTTCTTTTATAAACAAGTAAGGGCAATATGTAAATATATATATATACGACAAATTAATTTTGAGAATGTGATGATCAGTCAGTTTACTACATTCCAATAAAAAAGACAAATTACTCATTTTCTATATATAAAAAAAAAAAACCAATATATGAAGACAAGGTGGAGTATAAGCTTGTTTCTTTTTACAAAGTAATAAGACAATGATTATAGTTTTAGCCGGTATTAAAATATGGAAAACTTTATGTTATGATTTTACTAGTACACTTAACTATACATTGTCTTGCTAGGGAACAATCAAAGTTGAGGGCATATTGATAGATTTGCCTAAGCAAGACCTGAGACACTTAAATTCCAAAGCCTTCAAGAAGATGAAATGGCTCAGACTGTTTATAAAGCGTAATGCATGCTTTTCTGAAGAGCCTACTTCTCTCTCTAATGAGTTAAGATTGATTGATTGGGCCGAATATCCTGGAAAATTTTTTCTATCCAATTTTCATGAAAAGAACCTTGCTGTTTTAAGAATGCCTAATAGTGACATCAAGGGATTGGAGGGACTTCTGGTAAAATTATTGTTTTTAATATTTCTTTGTTTCAATTAGGTTGTAAACTTATTTCAAAGTTCAAATTAACTTATTTCCTCTTTTTCTTGACAGAAGTTCCAAAACTTGACAGCTATGGATTTCTCTTATTGTAAATTCCTTGAAAAAATTCCTGATGTTTCTATGACCCCAAATTTAGAGTCATTGGTACTTGATTCTTGCATAAATTTAATTGAGGTTCATCATTCTGTTGGATTTCTTGATAAGCTTGTTCTTTTGAGTGTTGGGGGGGGTGCTATAATCTTAGTAGTTTTCCGACAAGCCTCGAATTGAGATCTCTAAAATCTCTTTCCGTTTCTAATTGCTCAAGTCTGGAGAACTTTCTTGAAATTAAGTGTCAAATGAAATGTTTAGAGTGCATCAATTTTAGTAGAACTCGTATAAAAGAAATGCCTTCATCTATTAAGTACCTCGTTGGGGTTAAAAAGTTAAATCTAGACAGTTGCACAAACCTCGTGCATCTTCCGGATAGCATTGATCAATTGCAACATTTGAAGATTCTTAATTTGAAAAACTGCAAGCAACTTCTAGATATTTTAAGACTTCCACCGAATGTAGTAGAAGTGCATGCTAGCAGGTGCAATTCATTGGCAATATTTTTAGAAGATCAATTGCTTAATACGTGGGACCACCAGAGCCTGTGGGGATTAGAACGGCATCTCCAACACTGCAATTGTCGAATCTTGGAAACAACGTTGTAAAAGAATCAAAGCTCTCGATTCAACGTAATTGCCAATTTGCCCTTCTAGTTTGAAAGTTCTAGATCTACTAGGTAGTGCTATTGTTAGCCTTCCTGCGTGGCTCAACAATTTGTTGGATTGAAGGAGCTTTACTTGGACGATTGCGGGCAACTCGAAGAAATTCCAGAACTTCCACCAAATATAAAAGAAGTAGATCTGAAAGGATGCACGTCATTGGAAAGATTTCAGTCTAATAATATAAACGATTTACCAATGCTTGAATGGATTGACTTCTCCGATTGCCATAGACTGCTTGAAAATATGGGGGATGATCTGCAAATTCGTTTAATGAGTGAGGTACGTACCTCTCTTTCACATGTATACTTGTTCGTGTGTGCCTTGATTTGTAGGTCTTATCATTGAAAATATGTCATATCTGTGTAACAGGAACATGCCAAGGACCATGAATTTTCATGTCTATTTTCGGGAAATAAGATTCCAAATTGCTTCAACCATCATGACCATCTATAGTAATGATAGTCAAAATAGCTACTGTAAAAATACAAATATCTATTTTAGCTATTGAATTTTCTAAAAACACTCCAACAGATTATCTATTCTATATCTACTTTTAATTAAATATTATTGTCCACAATTTTTTATTGTTTCTTTTTTCTCTATCTCTCTCTAGTCTTCAGTCTCTCTCTCTCCCTCTCTTTCTCACCGCAAGCTACCGGCCAGCCCATCCCAATATTTTGGTTCATCTCCTTCTCATCTTCTTCCCTTCATCAAAAAAAAAAGAATCATCTTTCCGGCAACCCTCCCAAAAACGTTCTCTCTCTCTTCTGGTTCATCTCCTTCTCTCTCTCTCTCTCTCCCTCTCCCTCTCACTAAAAACTGAAGACAGATGAAATTCCCAAACTCGCAAGCCCCAAAAGAACAAAAACCCCATTTTCCTCAACGAAATTCTCTCTGATTTCGCTGAATTGTGGTGTATTTGGGTGAGAGTTGTGGCAACTCGTGTTGTTTATGAGCTGGGGTTGAGGATGGTGGTGTGATTTCAATTTCACCCATCGCATCTCGGAGAAGGACTTTCGAACGATTCGACTCAGTGGGTCAACCAAAAGCTTCAAGCTTCAACGACGTGGGCCACCTCAAGCAAAATTTCCATCGTTGCCTCCGCAAGTCCTGCTCTCGTATCCACCAGGGCTGGGTACAGAAGGTGCGGAAGGTTTGCTTTTGTTTGGGTGAAGAAGACGAGTAGGCTGAAGAGGGAGAGAGAGAGAGAGTGAGAGAGGGAAAGAGAAAATAATAATAAAAAAATTTTGTAGGGTGAACAGTAAACTATAAACTATAAACTGTGGAGGAGAAAAAAGAGGAATAATAGCCAAATTTGACTATTTTAGAGCATTTACCTCCTCTGCTGGAGATGCTCTAAAGAGGTTTTAAATGCTGAATCGTGTGAAATAGATATCAATGAGCCTCTACATTTGGATTCGGAGAATACAAGATTTGATTTCTCTGCTGATATTAGAACAGAGTCTTCGGAAGATTCAATATTCACGTCGAAGTCATCAATAACGGTCAACACATCGATTTTCATACGTCCCGTGATATATCGAATTTAGGCGACTCAGATAATGTATATTTGCATTACTCTGGTTCACACCATTCTCAGTTAAAGATGGATAATCTTCGAGTTCTATTTACACTCAACTCTGTAGATGCATACTTTAAAAGTTGCGGATTCCATCTAGAACATAGATATGAAGAGAAGGCGATTTGTATAATGGATGGTGTTTAACTTCCTATGAAGAGACGCCGTGATGATGATGGTGATGGTGATGACAGCAACCGGGAATCCAATTGGTACCCACAACAAAAGAGGCAATCTTCGCTCCAGAAAATTTAAAAGCTGATGAGATCTAAGAATGAAATGATACCGAATCGCTTCTCAACACCCTTGTGACGGACTCTACCAACACGGCACCTGCTTTTGTACTCTGCCTATTGCTAAGGAATTTTAGATGTAGAGGATATGCCGCTTGGTGAATCGCAACTACATCAATCAAATCACCTGCTTTTGTCTCTAAGAATTTCAGATGCAGGGGATAATGCTCGTTCATTTTGTTTTGGGTTAACTGCTGAATGGGGTGAGTTGAGAGGCTGTTAGCAGATGCTTCAACATCAACTTCTTGATTTGGAGACGATCATGCCATTTTTCAGATCTTTGGTGCAATTGACAAATGGGGTTCTATATGTGAATGCGTGGGACATATTCAGCATTTGACTCACTTTGAAGAAAAAATTTAACTTTCACAAGGGTGAGTTTGTGCAGGGGCAGTCAACAATTTGGGACAGAGTCAACAACTTGGGTTCTAATAATGTAAGTGCTTGACTTATTTAGATTCCTATTTTGGCTGTACACATAATATTACTTCTTACCCCTTGAAATTCAAAGCATGGTGTCGAAATTATATGAATATAACAATTATTCAAACCGCCTTTGGAATTTTGTCATGGTATCAGAGAAATGAGATTGAATTATTCATGTTTGAAGTTTATTGTTATTTTTTTTTTTAAGCCATCATCACTTCAGGCCATAAGGAGTTTCTTCTTATTCTGATTCTTTTGTACAAGCAAATGGTGGGGCTGATGAATACTCTAGCCCTTTTTGCTACACGATGCTTATAATCCATGATCCATGTTGGTTTCACAACCTGGCTCATTCACTTGAAATTAATATTGCTTTATTTGAGGGTCTTGTTTGTGCTTTTATAGTTTTTTGCCAAGCATATTTCAGGATTTCATTTTGCTTTGGGTTCGTGTGTAATGCAGGATTTGCGTTATATGGCAGGCAAGTCACCTGCTGCAAATTTCACTTCAAAATTTCATGTTAGTGGCGTTACTCTCCATAGCCTCTCTTAATAATTCTTTTCTGTGAAGTGCTAAGGTCAGGATTTTGCAGCAAGGAATTGACTTGCAATTCTTAGCTAAATGTTTAGCAACTCTAAATTCTAGAGTCATAGTTTCTATTTGTCACGTAGTAAGACACCTTAGTAAGACTCAAATTACAATTGGTAATGGCATGGCTGTGAATAATTTTCTTCTTTTTTTTTTTTGTTTAAATAAAAAAGGGTTCTATGATATGAAAGACATTTTTTTTTATTGAAGTTGGTACTGCTATATAAGGTTTTCAGGTGGGGGACAAGAAGAATTGAGTAGATCATATGAAAAGAATACAGTAGTACTAGAGAGTTTCACTATGGGATTTCAGAACTGCATATTGCAAAGGAAGGAATAAGTTCATGTGTTACAAAGCTATCCAAACCAAAGTTGTTGTGCTACATTTTCTTATGGCTTGTGAAACTAATTCCTCCAGAAAGAGGTATGATAAAAAGGTTTGAAATGATGATCTCACTTTCTATCCTATTCTAACTGGGGAACAAAGTGCTATTTTCATGTTGCTGCACGTCCTTGGAGATAGCCACAACTCTATTTTCATTGTCCAAAGATTCTACTCTTAACAGTTTCTTCATCAAGGAGGCATCTGGATTTTTAAGGAAACTAATATTTTTCTCTTTGTCTTAAAAATGAAGAAAAGGTTGAGCACTTGTTTTCTTGGAGGTAGGGTGAATATTTTCTCTTGTTTTAGTCACAGCTTTATTGACTATGACTGAGCTCACCTTGGTGCTCGATTAAGTTCATGAATCTAATGCTCTCAGCAGAAAAATCTCATAGACAAGGGCAAGAGTGTTGTGAGAACAACAAAAACAAAATACAAAGCGTAAAGAAACAATGGCAATCTTTTGTGTTAGTGGTTTGACTATTTTTGCAAAGTCAAATGGCTTCAACTCTATGAAAATAAATGGCAACACTGCTTGAAAATTTTCAAAGTCTATTCCTCATACAACACCTATCAGAACACTGAACAAGGGACTTCATTTTTGAAGCAACCTCATTAAAAGTTCGTCGTAATTTTGAAGTTTCATGGTAGTTGTGTGTGTGTATTGCATTAGTGCTCTGCCCATCTGATTCATTGGGGTCCTGTTTCTTTAAATCGTTTACTCCTTTATTAGTTGCAGTTAGATAATTCTATTGTGTTTCTACTTGCCATACTTCTGCTGTTAGTCATCAAAGATTCTTTTCTATTTATTTATAGAGAGGAAATACTTTTGTTTGAAATTGATCTATGGTGTTATCATTGCCTTCGATCATCGTCTCTCTTATGTGATATAAGTGTTTTGATTGTGTGCAAATTTAATGTTACAGGTGCCTCATTTACGTTCTGATGTCTCAAAAGGCCTTACATCATCAAGTCCTACAGTGAAGGTGATATTCATAAGAGCATTGAATATGATGTTTGGTCCAGTACCCCAAATGGAAATAAGAAGCTAGATGCAGCATTCCGTGATGCTGAAGCAAAAGCAAGTGAGAAAAGTAGCAAGTATCTAATCTTCCTCTTCTTGTCGGTGAGTTGAAGTACATTTTTCTGCTACAATTTTTGTTGATTTTTTGTTAGGTAAATCACATGTTTTCTCATTTTCATATGGTAAAAATACGGTACAAATTACAATTAAATTGGATTTTAGCTTTATGCTTTCGCTTAATTTTAATTTCATTCGAGACGACCTCTTGTTCTTATAAGACATCTTTTTTAAATTTTAATTTTAGATAAAGCTAATTAAGAAGGGTAAAATTTTTTTTGAATAGAAATAGCTGATGTTATAGTCATGGTTGGGGATTTATTCATTTGTTTATTGTGTTTATTTATCTATTCACATATGTGCAATAGTTTTGCAGACCTGGTTGTGCAAGGTTTAGTAAGATTGGAATTGACCCGATTCAAAGATTTGGTTATTCATGCAATTTTGCTTAATGAGTTCTTGGAAGAAAATTTAGTCTTTTGGGCCTTATAGCTTAGGGATAAAGTTTAGATGAACATAAACTTTGCTAAAATTATTCTTTTACTTCAAGGTTTAGTTAGATTTTTCGCATATTTGCTTTTTTCGGTCTTTCTTTTTTTATTTTTTCTAATTTTGTTTTAAATCAAGCAACAACTAAAAAGAAAAAATGAGTTGTTCGTTAATAAAGCTTGATCATAGTGTCACTATGAACTAATAAAGAAAGGATCCTAGTATCTATTGGTGGGTCTTTTTTTTTTTCTTTTGCATGACCTCACATACACGTGTAAGAGAAAGTAGTTAAATATAACACGTCCTTGTTCCATTATAGGGTGTTCAAATACGGACCCAATAATTTGTCTATTATAAGATTTGATGAGGAAATTTAGGAATTTTACTGATGGGAATATGTACATAGCTGTAAATATTTTTTTTTTTCAATAAAAAATAATTCCATTATATGAAGAATGGCATTTTTTGATTGAAGTTGGTACTGCTATATAAGGTTTTTCAGGTGGGGGACAAGAAGAATTGAGCAGATCATATGAAAAGTATGCAGAGGTACAAAACAGTTTCACTAAGGGCTTTCAGAACTGCATATTGCAATGGAAGAAATAAGTATGTGTTACAAAGCTATCCAAACAAAAGTTGTTGTGCTCCATTTTCTTATAGCTTGTGAAACTAATCCCTCCTGAAAGAGGTATGATGAAAAGGTTTAAAATGCATCTTTCTAAAGCACATACTCATTTGTCTCTGTCCCTATTTGAATATTAATCCTAATAGCCTCTTGTTTTTTGATTGATAAGTAAATACATACTTTGATGAATTTTGGAATCATGATCTCACTTTCTATCCTGGGAAAGGAAGTGGTATTCATTTGAATCAAAAATATTATCTCTGTTTTAGTCATAGCTTAATTTGTAGCAGGATTGAATTCTTTGCAAATGATGTATTGCTGTTGTTGTTTCTGTTTGTGTATAAGTTGTTGGTATGTTTTTGTGTCTAAGGTGTTTGTTTTGTTTCTGCTGGTCTGTTTGTGGAGTTTCTACAGCATGCTGGCTGGTTTGCTGTTTGGGTTGAGCTGCTATTTTGCGGCTGTGTTTATGTGAGTGGAGTTTGGTTGTAATCGGTTTGTGTTTTAGTAAATGAAATTTATTCATAAAAAAATAAAATAAAAAAATAAATCCACTGTTTTAGTCATAGCTTAATTGACTATGACTGAGCTCACCCTGGTAATCAATTAAGTTCATGAATCTAATGCACTCAGCAGAAAAGAGACAAGGGCAAGAGTGTTGTAATAGATCGAAGAGAGAGAAATAACATTTAGTTAGATCTTTCGCATATTTGTTTTTTTCTATTTTTGTTTTAAATCAAGCAACAAATAGAAAGAAAAAAAAAAGAGTTGTTCTAACATTAAAGCTTGATCATAGTGTCACTATGAACTAATAGAGAAAGGATCCTAGTATCTATTTGTTCTTCTGCATGATCTCACATACATGAGTAAGAAAGTAGTTAAATATAACTAGTCATTGTTCCATCATAGGGCGTTCAAGCATGGACCCAATAATTTGGTTATTATAAGATATGATTATGAAATTTAGGAATTTTAATTACAGGAATATGTTCAATATTTGCTGTGAATAATTTTCTTCTTTTTTGTTTAAATAAAAAAGAATTCTAGGATATTAAGAATGACATTTTTTTTTTTTAATTTATTGAAGTTGGTTATGCTATATAAGGTTTTCAAGTGGGAGACAATAAGAATTGAGCAAATCATATGAACAGAATGCAGAGGTACAAATTTCAGAACTGCATATTGCAATGGAGGGAATAAGTTCATGTGTTACAAAGCTATCCAAACAAAAGTTGTTGTGTTCCATTTTCTTATGGCTTGTGAAACTAATCCCTCCTGAACGAGGTACGATGAAAAGGTTTGAAATGCAGCTTTCTAAAGCACATACTCTCGTCTCTGTCCCATTTTGAATATTAATCTCAATAGCCTTTTGCTTTTGGATTGATAAGAAAATACATACTTGATGCATTTTGGAATCATGATCTCACTTTCTATCCTATTCTAACTATTCTTACTGGGAAACTCAATGGCCCAACCAATAGGCTTACTTCAAAAGATTATTGTGTAA
>FXXK01000541.1:288915-302195 GCA_900184695.1 Betula pendula | reverse complement strand
TTTAACGGTAGAAAACAGACGGAATGGTGTCTTATGATAGAAATTGAAAGTTCTAGGGGGTGAAAATGAGAGAAATCAAAGTTTGAGGAGGGTTCTTCAAATCGCGTGAAAGTTCAGGGAGTTTCTGTGAAATTTTCCCTAATATATAATATGACTATCCTTTTCGACTTGCAGGTCTCCCCAAGAGACTCCTCTTGGTCGATGATTTTTGTGATGTGAATGACTTGATACGTGGGCCCTCTAGTTTACTTCTTCTACACGATTTGGACGACTTGGCTTTTGTGGTGGTGCTTCAGTCTAGAGTCTCACATAGCTGACAATTGACAAAGAGAAAAGAAAATTCATCAAAGCAAAAGAATATGAGGTTTCATGAATTAATTAGGTATCCATGTGAATAAAAAACCAACTCGTAAAATTGCATGTGTTTGCATTAGATTTTCTTTGTTAATGCATTTTAAAGATTATTTTTTGTGTTTAATTTAAAAAAGTGTTACGATATGACATATAAAGAAAAATTATTCTTATTTTTTCTATTTTTTATTAATTTGTTTATTTAAAAAAAATTGTTATAAAATTGAGGCTAAAGCTCATGAATTCACCATTTTTATTTATTTTTTTTTTTTAACAAAATGCAAGTGTTAATATTAGATCATTCTATTGAATTGAGTACTAAATAGAAAGGTGAAAAGTAGAGACAAAGCGCTGGATATTACCTCATATTATGAGGAATTGAGAACAATTTATCTCTTTCTTGTTTAAAAAAAAAAAAATTGGGTTAGTAAACTGGCAATAAAATACACGGTTTTGTCAAGAAGAAAGTGCACCTTTGCGTAAAACACATATATAAAACTTTAGACTTCGCTTATTTCTATATTAATGTCTCAGTGTGAGACCTTCATGGCAACGGGGTGTTTGACAACCTTTTCTCCCTTTTTTTTTCACATTGATAAACAATTATTTTCACTTTTTCTAATAATTACTTAAAACTCATTTACTTTTATATTACATCAATTCATTTTTATTACTCTTTAAAAGAATGATAAAAAAAAAAAGCTTTACCAAATTTTTTCATTAGCTTTGAGTGAACTGTTCGATTTGGTGATATAAATTATAAAGGAAATAGAAATTTAAGAGAACAACATATAAATTACTTCAACTTAAAAGATGTCCCAAAAGTTTAGTTGACCAAAAAAAAATTTAAATATTTAATCAATACTTAAATAGCTTTTCACATATGGAGTTCAAATTTTATTTTAATAGGTGAGACCCAACACGTGAAATATTTAATTGAAATAAGAGGTGAATAATGAAGTCATGAAAGCTTAAATTGATGAAAAAATTAATTTAATCATTTATTTATATTTTAATAGATATCTTATGAAAGTTTCTTGATTTTTTTAATCAAAATAAGGTTATTTATTTCTTATTCCGGTCATTTTTTTATTTTTATTTTAAAATTATTACCGAATATGTTTCGTAAAGAATTCATAATTTATAAAAAGTAGGGATAAGTAAAACCCGACCCAACCCGCGATACCCGCCCGCCCCGCCCCGCATTTTACGGTTTTTCAATGTATTTTAGAAGGTTCGGGCCTTGATTTTGGATACCCGGCATGGGCGGGGTGGGTTGCGGGTTCTATTTTCCACAACCCGTAAGACCCGACCCGCACCGCACATATTAGGATAGTATAAAATCGTGATTTTCCAGGAATGAGGAAACCCTCCCACCGCGCCTCCCTCCTCTGAGAAAACTCAGAAAAGAGAAAACCTTCTCTGCTGCAACCTGCTGTCCCGCACCGCCCAAGCTGCCGTCCCGTCTAGCCGTCCATTCCGCCCAAGCCACGTTGTCCAGCCGTCTAGTGACTCCGGCAGCTGTGAAGTACAAAGCCGTCCCGCACCTCCCACGCCCTCCCGTCCAGCCGCCACGCACAAGCCCTCTCGTCTAGCGGCCACGCCCACGCCGATTTGGATCTTCACAGCCATGCCCAAGCCGATCTGGGCAGATCTGGATCTTCACGGCCACGCCCACGCCGATCTGGCTCGTCGGTCAGACCTCGCCTCCCTCCTGAGTCTCATTCTTCTTCTTTGGATTTATACCCGACTCGCACTCATACCCGCCCCACCCCGCAAACTCAAAACCCGGCGAGTTGCAATGGAAACATGCGGGTTGAAGGTTGAATTTTTTTAAACCCACACCCCGCGGGTTGGGTATCGAATACCCGCAATACCCGACCCAAACCGACTCGTGCTCACCCCTAATAAAAAGTGAGAAGATAAAATAAGGAGAAAAAAATGAGACGTTTGCCCTCCTTGTTATGGATGATGACTCCTGGATTTATCCTTTCTTTTTCTGAACAAGGAAGTTGCCAACAAGTTTCTTGCCCTTTCTTTTATGTATGATGGACTACTTCATTCATCTTTCTTTTCCTGAACAATGAAGTTGCCGACAACGTAGAAAAAAGTTGTTGCCGACAATTTCTTGCTTTTATGATGCAACGCAGCATTCGTATAGTAGTTCTGCAATTCTCACTAAGTTGTTTTTGAATCTGCAATTCTCACTAAGTTGTTTTTGAATGAGAAACGCTTGTAAACTTTTTAGAGGTCTTTTTACGGGTTTTTTTAAATTTTTTTTTAAATTTTTTTAATTAAATTTGGGCCACCATTTCTAGGTTTTTTTTGATAAAAAAATTAAAAAAAAAATTAAAAGGACCCCTAAAAGATATTTTAACAAACTCCTTTTTTTTTTTTTTTAATAAGTTCAAACCCTTTTTTGAATCGGTCAAGAAAAAGAAATAGGTACATGACAAGCTATCCTCCTCCACATGCGTACGACTTCATCTCATCCTCACATTATCAATTGCAAATTATTAACATCATGGGGCCCATGTGAAAATTTAACAGGAAATTTGCATGCAGAAGACTTCCTAACCTTTCTTGGGTTTATAGAAAATGTTACACCTCTTTTATTTCTCATGGCCTAATTTTCTTGGAATTTATTCTTGGCCGGTCAGTCAAGAAAGGGGCTATGCATGAGCATGAAAAGTTCTCACGGCTTTCATTATCACAACCTCATATAAAATATAAAAATAATGATATTCATAAGTCTGGGCTGATTAAACAGTAAATCAGCACATGACTTTTTTATAATCCCAGATAATCATTGGCTAATTTACTGTTCAATCAGCCCAAACTTATGAATATCATTACTGAAAATATAATGACTTCTAGAATTGACTTAACATGTTTATATATAATTTTATCTTCCCTCTCCATTCCCCATTATTGCGTAGAAAAGAAAAATATATATATACAATTTTATCTTGAAATCTGAAACTCAACCATTCGAAGTTCAATTTGAACTGAGATTTGGGACGCATACTACTGCAACTCTTCTGAATATATTACTTCATTCTAAATTCAATTTGAACTGAGATTTGAAATGTGCCTTTCTAGTCCTCTAAATTACCTTGTTCTAAATTCAGTCTGAACTAAAATTTGGAACACACTTGTTTGTCCAACTTTTTAAAATTCTCTTTACAACTTGTTTTGAACCATTAAACATTAGAATTGACGAAAGATGTACCAAAGAAGAATGATGTCTAACATCTCTTTACGAGAAATTGAGAATAATTTATCTGCCCTTTTTTTTTTTTTTAGTTTCAGTTAGTAGACTTGCACTCATATACACGGTTTTGGAGGGAGGAAAGTACACAAGTATGAAATTTTAGGGTATGCAGATTGACTATTTTTTGGAATAGCTTTTATTAAGAATGAAATAAGTGAAATAGATTAGCTTTGGAATATTCATTCTCATGGTTATGAGAATGATTATTCTTTAATTTGAGGGAATAGTTATTCATCTCAATTTGAAAAGAATAGTTATTCCCTCAATTTAAAGAATATGGTACACGGAATAACTATTATTTGAAATAGCATTTATTAAAAATAGAAGAAATTAAATAAAATAGCATTGATGTTATATTTAATACTTAAAGTAATCATTCTTAAAGCCATGAGAAAATAACTATTTCTCTTCATGTTATTCATCCATGAATTGAAGAAAATGACCATGAGAATAACTATTTTAAGGCTAATCAATTCTTAATAAAGACTATTTTAAAATAAGATATATATTTATTCATCTTCTCCATACTCTGTATTTTATTCTTTCAACCCTTGGAGTCCCAAGTGTTACCTCCCTTTCCCATGGCCTCATTGAGGTAGGACAACTGGGGTAGGACAATATTAATCGGTAATTTAAAATGTTGACCTCTTATGATTTGTTTGAGGCATGATTCTTTTCATTTTTTGTGGTGAGACTTTACAAGTATGTTTAGCAAAGGGTTGGATTAGAGTTAGAGTTTTTAAGTTTTGATGTGATATAAAGTAGAAAGAATATTGTAAATTTTTTATATGAAAATACTTAGTAAATTTTTTATTTGAATAATAATAAATAATGTTTGATGTGATATAAAAAATTAAAAAAATTGTTTAAAAAATAATTAATAAAATATAAAAAGTTAAAATATTTTAATTTGATTTTTTTTTTGAAATTTTAAAAACTCAAATCCTAAACCCTTTGCCAAATGAATCTTACCAAGGCTAGTGAAATTCTGGACCTCTAGTTCAACACTTCTCTTTGTTATTATGGTAATACTCTGAATTATTTTAATCTATGTTGTTTTGATCTATTTTTTTAGTAAATCCCTCCCCCTCATGCGTCAGTCTTGGTATCGATATTATAAACTTGCAAGCCCATTGTTACGTCGCCTTTATTTCTCCCCATATGGTCTATCGGCTATCGTTCTTTTTATTTTGTGGTTTTTATTTATTTATTAATTTTTAGTGGGTCAAGAAAAAGAAATAGGTACATGACAAGCCATCCTCCCCCACATGCTTACGATCGACTTCATCTCATCCTCACATCAACAATTGCAAATTATAGACATCATGGGCTCACAGAATATATTTAACAGGAAATTTGCAAATCTGACCAGACATGACAAGATATTGAAGCGCGCGTGGATTCTTTGGATTGAGATAAACTTTCAAACCCTTTTTTGGATTTATAAAAATATGTTGCATCTCCTTTATATCTCGTGCTCTAATTTTCTTAATTAAATTTATTGTTGGTCGGTCGAGAAAGGGTGATGAGTATTAGATTTTGGATTTAGATTTTGGCATGTTTGGGAGAGGAGAGGATTGTACTGTTGGAGGATTTAGTTTTTTCAAAAAAAAAAAATATTCTTACTTTTATATCACATCAACTATTTTTTAACAACTATTTTTTTTTAATTTTTTATATCATATCAAATATTTTTTATTACCATTCAAATAAAATATTCACTAAAAAAAAAAAAAAAAATTTTCCATATAAAAAATTTACAACATTCCTTCTACTTTATATCACATAAAAAATCAACAATCCCCTAACCCCCAATTCCCTCATTTGCCAAACAATCCTTTATGTCTTCACGTGAATAAAGCGGTTGGTGATAAGAAGACTTATTCAAAGATTCTTTCTTTTCATCCGATGCTTTGGATGCATTAGTGGAGGCCACATTAGTGGAGGCCACCTCATCTATAGTGCTAATTATCTTCATTCATTTCGTTTAGAATATTTCAGCTGTGTGGCGGGAATCTTTTTACTGTTTGATGATGATTTTCTCGGGCAATGTGTTTGGTTCAATTAATTTTATAAGTTTTTTTTGTGTTTTTTTTAAAATAATATAATTTTTAAAATTATTATTAAAGTTGTGATTAATTTTTATTAAGTTTTGATTTAAAAGTCACATATTTTTGAAAAAACACAAAAATATATATATAAAGTTGTTTTGATAATATTTATCCTGGGCGACCTAAAAGCCAGAAAAGTACAATAAAGAGAGTGGCCTAGAAAAAAAAAAACAATAATGATTAGCTTTGTTTGATTTTTCACTTTTATTTTCCATTTAAATGAAAATGTTGCCAAATAACTCAACAAGCAATTTGCACGTACGTAGAGGACTTGAAGGGAGAGTCTTGGTTAATTAGATCTTTATATTTATTTAGTCTTGGTCTACTTTCTTTTTATTTATTAATTCTTAGTCGGTCAAGAAAAACAAATAGGTACATTACCAATATTGCAAATTATTGACATCATGGGGCTCACGTGGAATTTAACAGGAAGACTTCTAAACTTTTGTTGAATTTATAACAAATGTTATATCTCTTTTATTTCTCATAGCCTAATTTTTTTGAAATTTATTTTTAGTCAGTCAAAAAAAGAGATATGTGCATGAAAAGTCCTCACGACTTTCGTTATTATATAAAATAATGACTCTTAGAACTGACTTAACATGTTCGATCACATACAATTTTATCTAGAAATTTGAAACTCAACCATGTAAACTATACGCCACAACACATCATTCCAAATCCAATTTTAACTGAAATTTGGGATGCACACTAATTTCAAACGCGCTCCAGCTTTTAGAATTTTTTTACATTTGTTTTGATTTGATAACATTAAAATGGATGGAAGGTAGACCGAAGATAAAATTGTTTTTTTATTTTTTATTTTTTCAGTTAATAAACTCGTACTCATATTAATTTTTCGGTGTGGGACCAGGATGGAATTCTTGTGAGGCTCCAAGAAGAAAAATTTCTACCGAGGTTCCAAAAAAAAAAAAAAAATAGAGAAAGAAAGGTTGATCTTTGAAAGACAATGTCCGATATTTTTTTCCGATTGCTTGTACAAGGAAGTTGCCAACAAGTTTCTTTGTAAAGACAAAGTAAGAGCATTTGCATAAATAAGCTTAGGGCAACCGTATTACTTGAATTCTACGAGTTTTGTTCTTTAAAATAAATAAATAAATAATGAATTTACTGTGTCAAATTAAGACATTTAAAAAGTCTTCTGAGATTTTCAACTGTACTACTTGAAGAGTGGCACTTGATCAGCCCACTCTATAGGGTTAGAATATTGAATCAATGATTACCTTATTTTCTATTAATTTATAAATTTTAAAGATAAGTGGTTAGTTAACATGATATTATAAGAGCTAGGTTCTAAGTTTATATATTATTTATGTAATTCATAGTTCATTTTAATTAGATATTATATATGTTAGATCTTACTTATTAAGTAAGAGTATTATATTATTATTAGATGGTTATGTTGAATTTTTTATTAATTTAAATCTTTAAAACAAGTAATGATTATCACGTTAATAGTAAAATATTACTTAAAGATAAAACCTTCAATTCGGATGGAGTATAAAATCTCTTATTTATAGTCTCTAATAAAATTTTGATAAGTTAGCTAAAATCACTAAATAGAATAGAGACGACAACACTGAATCTTTAAACCCAAACTAACGTATCAACAAAAAATTTATTTTCTCTCATTCATTCTAATCCCACCGTATTACCCATAAACAATTTTTTATTTTTATTTGGCTGGTGCAATGTTTTCAGATCTATCATACTTGGTGATATTTGGTGTTTTTAGCTGAATTGTCATAATTTTATTGGAAGATATAAAACAAAATTTTACACCACATTTTGGTAATAAGAACTCTCCTTATTTAAATGCGAGTTTAAAAGGTATGGCATGTGGTGTATAATTAGGCTTCAAAAGCTTAAAGCTAAAGATAGGAAGATTTAGATTAAAAAAAAAATTGTCGGCAAGGGCGAATATTTCAATCGTCCGTAGTGCCTCACTTATTTTCAAACGATGGCTCACTTTTTTCTTTCTTCTTTGTCGGCAAGCTTAGAGCTAAAGGTAGGGTGCACTAATTTTCTTCTTCTTTTCAAACAATGGAATCACTTTTTCTTTTTTTTTTTTCTTTTTTAAGAAGTAAACAATGGACTCACTTGAACATCACTTTTAACGCGTTAACCTATCCTTTTTAATTTATTCATGTTTCTTTTCCTGTACAAAGTTTTGCTCATTTTTCTTTTGACGCGTCACGTGTTCGTGGGACCAACTCGTACGTATTCTTTTAAAAAAAGAGGAATGCTGGAGGGCATTCTCCTATCCCTCCAGCATCCCTCTGGGATGACGTGGCCAAAGGCCACGTCGTCCCACTCAGATTTTTTAAAAAAAAAAAAAAATTTCGAAATTGGAAATGAAATGAAAGCCAGCGTCATTTCATTTCCAATTCCCCCCCACCCATTTCATTTCCCCCGCCGGAAGCTCTCTCTCCCCTATACCCATTTTCGTTTTTCCCTCTTCCACCCACCCACCGCGAAGGAGGAGCGCCAGCCACCACACCGGTGTCCTCCCCGCACGTTTCTGCTGTCGCCGGCCCCACCCATTTCATTTCCCCCCCCCCGGGAGAGCTCTCTCTCTCCCCTAACCCATTTTCGTTCTTCCCTCTTCCACCCACCCACCGCCGGCCACCGCGAAAGAGGAGCGCCAGCCCACCACACCGGTGTCCTCCCCGCACGTTTCTGCTGTCGCCGGCCCCACCCATTTCATTTCCCCCCCCCCGCCGGAGAGCTCTCTCTCTCCCCTAACCCATTTTCGTTCTTCCCTCCCTCACAGATCCGTCCAGGGACGTACAGTGTTTTTTCGTTTTTTTTTTTTTGTTGTTCTTTCTTGACAGTGGCTGTTGGTTGTTGATGCAGAGCATAAAAGTCTGTATTTCTTCTTTGAGCTTCCGTGTCTCAAGCAACTTGTAAGAGCTGCTTATGAGATTTCTTTTTGTATGTTTATGGGACATTATGGTTTCCTTCTGATTCTATGTTAAAATTATGTTCTTGTCTCTTTGTTTTGCTCACTCATATCACAATATGGTGGTTTGGAGCTTCTTCTTTATCTATTGTGTATCATCATGCTGAGATAAACAATTATTTGATTTGGCATTTTATCGCACATCAAAATAGATACTTCTATAGTTTGACTTACAATTTTTAGGGCTTTTATTTTCTTGAGTCTTTTTTCTGGAAGGGGGTTGAGGGTTACATTTACCATGAGGTTCCCAAGAAAAAGGCTATTACGCTCAAATTACTAAATTTAGACTTTGTATATTGAAAAATATGCTGAAATTCAATGAGGGCTGAATCTTATGTCATCTCAAACTATATTAGATTGGGGTTGAAATCCCAATTACAACCTTAGTCCCCATCAACTGCATATAGATTAAGAACACATTCCCTATGAGATATTGGGTGTCCTTGATTTTTATCCCATTTGTCTTGATTTGCTCATTTCTGCATTTTGTCATTTCTTTCAATCTAAATTTTGATTACAGAACAGAATGTATGCCTTATCTCTTGATCTTACCTCCGGCTGGTGATGTGCAACAGTTTTTTTTTTAAGCGTTTCGTTCTTTGATAGGCTTTTTTATCCTGACATAAGATGTTTCTCCTGAACACTAGTATGATGATTTTTTTTTTTAATTTATTTATTTATTTTTTATCATTTCAACTATCCATTTATTTGTTGAAACTCTTATAATATAGTTAATGAATATGTACTACCTTGAACAATATGTTACAATCTGCTTCCTTAAAAAAAGGTCATCCTCTGGTGTTTCAAGTGGGATATCTCAAAATCCAAAGTTTTGCACAATGTGATCATTTTCTATTTTTCTCTGAAACTCTGATTCTTCTTTTGTAAGATATGAGAGGGCTTTCTTATCATACAAATAGTCCATTGAGTGTGAATAGTTAATGATATTTGATGTTTGATGCTGGTTAGTGTAATTGTTTCCTGACCCTCGAGACATTAAGTGACACCTACTCAGTGGTGAGGCTAAATATGCACTGTCTAATTATGAAATGTGTATTTGTATGTACCTATACATGTATGGTTATCTTATATTTCTGCTATATCATGATTGTGACTCCACTGATAATGCTTGTAACAGGCAAACAAAGCAAGTAAGAAGTTATTACTGAACCATTTGTTGGATTCTACATAATCTGTGTTGGGGTCTGGTAATTTGTTTTTTTTTATGCCTCTTATTTGGGTTTTAAGAGGTTTTATGATGTGGTTTTTTGGAATTCTATGCCCGTGTAATTTAATTGTATTACCTGGAATCTGTAAACATGTGATATCATAAGTAACATAGTTTTGATTCTAGTTTGATTACATGTTCTTCTTATGTTTTATGTGGGCTTCAATTATATTCCATTTAAGCAAGTCTTCAAGGCAAAAGTATGCAATACCTTTTATTATCTTCATGATTTTATGTTTTGTACACCTCTCTAATAACTTTATGCAAATTCACTATTGAATGATTACTTGTTAATTTTTTTGTAGCACATTTGAGCTAAAGAACCATCTTTATAATGTTTCCTTTTTCTAAAGTGTCAATTTATTTTTTGAATGTTATACCTAAAATGTAGGATTATGATTGAACTTGCAGAAATTTGCTGCTCAGATTGAAGATAACTTTCTTAACAATAAACCAAAGGAAGATCAGAGGAACGTCTATATTTGCATCAGGATGAAGATGAACTTGATCATAGTGAAAATTAACCAAAGCAAAAATTTAATCGAAGATCAAAGCAACGTTGCAATATATTGAGTTGTTTTGGAAGTGTTTTATGTTTTTTCTTTTTTTCTTGTAATGTTTTTAGTACATTTTTGTTGTATCCAACTGGCATTGGCAATGAAATTGGTGTAATATATGTTGGCATGACATTTATCAAGGTAGTAATTGTAATGATGTAGAAAATCAAAACTTTAAGGCTCGTTTGGCAAATCATTTTTTATTTTATTTTTTGAGTACTGTTTTCGAAAACAGTTTTTTTGTTGTTAAGGCGTTAGGACAACTGTTTTTCAAAACAGTTTCAACTTAAGAAAAAATAGAAAACTCTTTGACATTTCTACTATTTTTTGTTTGCAATTTTATATTTTTTTCCACTTATTGAGTGATTTTTCAAACTAAATTGAACAACATCCGACACAACCTAGAAGGGCATAAGTTGCTATTCACAGCCCTGAAGAACACAAAATCTGTCTATTTTTGCTTCCTTTTATAAGCCAACCCAATGCCTGCTCATACAACCATTTGATACTACATCCAACATCAACGTGAACAACCAATTTTTTAAAAATTAAATGAGAAATTGGTTTAATCAACTTGATCAAACCATATGATTTATCATTGAGTTTATAACGTTTACAATTAAAGAGTTTAAGAAAAACTACACTACATAATTACAGATTCAAAACTAAACCAATTTACAAAAAAGATAAATATTACATTTGAATTCAATTGATGCTATCACTAACTATGGCTCATCCTTTTGGTAACTTGATGTTTAAATTTGAATTTGAGAGTATATCATGATCGTAGCTTTTGGCTCATCCTTTTGACTCATCCTTTTATGCTACCAATCTCCCAGCCTTCACAAAAAACAATGATAAATCCCTGCATGTTAACATCGTCATCGTCAATAAAATTCTGGGAATAGCTTAGCTCATAAATTACCAAATGCAAAAGAAGATTTCAAATGCCAACCTCAACTAGAGATAATCACTGAAATGAATGTACCTCATGTCAACCAATTAGACCTCAGGTAAATCATGATTTGTACACAGTTAAACCAATAAAACAGAAGCTGGACTTTTAGCTGGTTTATTCATGAGACCAAGGCCAATCCAAGATATTAAAAAGGAAAAAAAAAAAAAATCTCATAGGCTCATAGCATTTCAGATCAAAATCTGCAAAAAAAAAATCTCATAGGCTCATAGCATTTCAGCAAGAAAACTAACAAAAGATTACAAAAATCTGCAAAAAAAAATCTCATAGGCTCATAGCATTTCGGCAAGAAAACTAACAAAAGATTACAAAAATCTGCAAAAAAAAAAATCTCATAGGCTCATAGCATTTCAGCAAGAAAACTAACAAAAGATTACTTCAGGAGAAACATCTTATGTCAGGATAAAAAAGCCTATCAAAGAACGAAACGCTTAAAAAAAAAACTGTTGCACATCACCAGCCGGAGGTAAGATCAAGAGATAAGGCATACATTCTGTTCTGTAATCAAAATTTAGATTGAAAGAAATGACAAAATGCAGAAATGAGCAAATCAAGACAAATGGGATAAAAATCAAGGACACCCAAAATATCTCATAGGGAATGTGTTCTTAATCTATATGCAGTTGATGGGGACTAAGGTTGTAATTGGGATTTCAACCCCAATCTAATATAGTTTGAGATGACATAAGATTCAGCCCTCATTGAATTTCAGCATATTTTTCAATATACAAAGTCTAAATTTAGTAATTTGAGCGTAATAGCCTTTTTCTTGGGAACCTCATGGAAATGTAACCCTCAACCCCCTTCCAGAAAAAAGACTCAAGAAAATAAAAGCCCTAAAAATTGTAAGTCAAACTATAGAAGTAATCTATTTTGATGTGCGATAAAATGCCAAATCAAATAATTGTTTATCTCAGCATGATGATACACAATAGATAAAAGAAGAGCTCCAACCACCATATTGTGATATGAGTGAGCAAAACAAGAGACAAGACATAATTTTAACATAGAATCAGAAGGAAACCATAATGTCCCATAAACATACAAAAAGAAATCTCATAAGCAGCTCTTACAAGTTGCTTGAGACACGGAAGCTCAAAGAAGAAATACAGACTTTTATGCTCTGCATCAACAACCAACAGCCACTGTCAAGAAAGAAAAAAAAAAAAAAAAAAAACGAAAAAACACTGTACGTCCCTGGACGGATCTGTGAGGGAGGGAAGAACGAAAATGGGTTAGGGGAGAGAGAGAGCTCTCCGGCGGGGGGGGGAAATGAAATGGGTGGGGCCGGCGACAGCAGAAACGTCGGGGAGGACACCGGTGTGGTGGGGCTGGCGCTCCTCTTTCGCGGTGGCCGGCGGTGGGTGGGTGGAAGAGGGAAGAACGAAAATGGGTTAGGGGAGAGAGAGAGCTCTCCCGGGGGGGGGGAAATGAAATGGGTGGGCCGCGACAGCAGAAACGTGCGGGGAGGCACCGGTGTGGTGGCTGGCGCTCCTCCTTCGCGGTGGGTGGGTGGAAGAGGGAAAAACGAAAATGGGTATAGGGAGAGAGAGCTTCCGGCGGGAAATGAAATGGTGGGGGGGAATTGGATGAAATGACGCTGGCTTTCATTCATTTCCAATTTTATTTTATTTATTTTTTTTTTTAAATCTGAGTGGGACGACGTGGCCAAAGGCCACGTCATCCCAGAGGGATGCTGGAGGGATAGGAGAATGCCCTCCGGCATTCCTCTAAGAAGAAACCTATGTTTAGAAGTTTACATCACAATCATGAAATCGGTATTAAAAAACAATATAAATT
>FXXK01000541.1:235850-288890 GCA_900184695.1 Betula pendula | reverse complement strand
CCGGGAGACTTTGAATGAGACCCGTGCACCGCCACCCGCACCACCACCGGCCACTTTCGTCACCGAAAACAACAGATCCACCACCGGCGACGCCCATCACCCAAAAACCGGCCTGCCAAACGCTATCCTGACGCAAAAGTATAACTCTCTGATTCATCTCTTTCTTCAAAGGCTAATTTTTGTTGTCGGAATTTTCTGTCTAATTTTTATAGTTTATTTATTTCACTTTTTAATTCTCCTGGGACTTAGTTTGGTCTCATTAATTCTCAATTAATTTCTTTGAATCTATTACTTTTTCGTTCTAATTTTTTTTTTCTCTAAACTATCTCAGATATTCTATATTGTCTTTTTGTGTTGTTCAATTGTTCCAAATATATAAGGTTGAATTCTAGGGTTTCTTTTCTGTTAGATTTTTAGTAATTGGGCTGTTGTTTGGCTTGTGGTTTTCCTCCATTCTTTTTCAGATTAAGATTTTTGGGTTGAAATTATTTATGTGTTTTGGCATGGGGGATTGAGTTTCCAACCATTGAATTCATAAATGGGGTAATGTAGGATCCTAGTCCTAATAATATAGGATTGTCTTTTCATAAATGGGGTAATCTCCATTGGTGGCAGGGGAAAGCCAAAATTAACCTTTGTTAGGACATCGTGAAGTATTCTCGGAAGAAAACTGGAAGAACGTATACTACTTGTCCAATGAAAATGGAGCAGAGATGAGGGAGTTGGTTCTTTTCATGCGGCAATCAGCATAAGATAACTTCTCTTTTCACCTTTTTTTTTTTATTGATGTGCATTAGCAGAGGTGCTCGTTTTTCTCACATTGCCTCTGGTTTTTTGATCTCCTTAATGAAAATTTATGCAATACTGCTATCATTGGATTTTTGCTCTAATGCTGCCAGTGAGATAGGAATTTCCATTATGCCATGACTTTTTTGGCTGGGATCATCTTTCCTTGCCCATGGGATTAGTGTCCAAAGACAACGTACCATATATAGATCAGTTAGCATTTTGTAGTTTGGTCTTTGAAGTTGATCACTTGTTGTAAGAATTTTCTTTTTTGCTAGGCCAGTTTTTTGGTTCACCTATTTATCTATCTATTTATTACGCTATCTTTCTTTGTAATTTTTTCCTATATGTTGTATGCCTATCCCCTTTTAGAGACTCAAATGTTAGCTTTCTGATGCTATATGTTTGCTTGAAGTGGAATTCTTTTTTTTCCTGGAAGTCTTCTCCCATAGCAAATTTATTATCATTTTTTACTCTAAAATGGGGAGGTAATAAACTGTAGACTTTTTGCTGGGATGGACTCCTTTTGCTTGCAAGCAAGAATTTTGAATCTTATCTTTTTGTAGTTCACATCTATATTGTTGATATAAAAAACTTCCAACTTTAATTAAAAAATTTTGAATTTAGTACAGAAAATTGCAGCACACTAGATTTACTTACAACTTGTGTAGAAGATGGGAAAGCCTGATCATTTCACTAATAAAAATAAATATTATTAAAACTACTAGTCCTAAAAAAAAAAATATTTCCAGTTATGTAGAAACATCAAACATGGAAGCAGTGTTTTGAAATTGTAATATGGAAATAAACTATTTTACCAAATGCATCCATTTGGTTTTGAGCTCCTATACGCAGTTTACCATAAACAATTGGCAAAACATATTTCATAAAATATGAAATGTTAGACGTGTAGCAGCCCAATGCCAAAAACAGATAGTAAAGCAAAAAGTACAGCTCATGTACAAGCAAGGCTATCTTAATGGTCATATATATGGAATGTTCGAATAACAATCTTATAATAAGCCAAAATGGTTTGTTAGGCTTTTTATTCTTTCTTTCTCATTGGTAGACGGACTGTGCATCAGATACTTACATAGTCTCCTTTTTTCATTTCTTGATGCAGGTGTTTTTAGAATATTTGGCTTTGAAGCGCTTGATTGCAAGGCAGGGAGAGCATGCATTGGACCAGGATTTTTAATCAACTTTTTATGTAGAACACCACTTTGACTTCCCTACTTTTTGTCTAGTGTTTGCTTAATTTGGAGAGAGAGAGATGAAAGTTGTAACATGTTTTTGATAGTAAAAAAGTGGCAATACTTCATCAGCATTAGGCCAATATTCTTAATCAATTTTGTATGAAGAACATCATTTGGATTTCTCCTCTTTTGACTTGATGGGTTTTTCTTTAATTTAGAGGGAGAGAGATAAAAGTTGTAACCATAAACGTTCTTGATAGTTGTAATTAACATTTCTCTTGTTAATGTATTATTTAAGGTACACTTTGATATTTGATGAATTGAGGTCATGACTGATAGTTATCTCATCATCCGGATGTGTCTATCTTTTCTTTTTCAAGCTTGTTTACATATTGATATGGCCCCAATTAATATATTGAAGGTTGCAATGGCCCCAATTACTTGTTATTTTGCTACTTTGTACGAAGCCAAGTGACATTAAGAAAAGTGAGGTTGCTTCATAAATATGCACCATGCAGAATTTGTGGTTAATCTTTGATTTTATGTCATTAATTAACGTCATAACAATAGAAAGTTAAACAAACAAACTCCAAATAAAATCTTACAAAAAAATTCAGGCTCCACGTAGAGTGCTAGACTTTATTGTAAATTACAAGATAACAGAAATTGAACCCCTAATTTCCCTGTTTTCATTTCCTGCTACGCCAATATCCCAAAATTACACTATTCCATATTAACTTAAGAACCAACAAAAGGAAAAGTTAACTCCGTTGCTTTGATGATTCTCTAATGAAAATATATATCTAGATTACAAAATGGTGATAGTAGCAAATCCATAGGATTTAAACATTACATGAATGACAAGCATATGCAGAGAAAAGATAAGAACATATAAAAATAACAAATTTACAAATGAACCTTGCTCAAAATGTAAAATAATTTACATCTTCCTCCATTGGTCGGCTGGAAAGAAAATAAGGAAAACAAACAAAAAAAAAAATTAGTCAGTAATTCAAGGAAAAATAGCTTAAGCTGTCCAACGAATTGCATAACAAATCAAAGAAAGGGTCCAAGAAATAAATACCTCATCTTGAACAAGGGTGGAGCTTTTTGAGATATTCTTCAACCAAAACCTGGAGAGACCTTCTGGCAAGGAAAATGCCCACCAAAAAAATTGGTTAAAACAGAGTAACAAGAATAACAAAGACACAACATATTTGAAAAAGGAAATCTCAATAAAATACATAAAACTCACAATAACCACATAAATTATGAATTTATACACATATACAGTCACATAAATTCACAAAATCAAAAAACAACAATGCCAGCAACAACAATGATACTAGTTTACGAAAGATGCTTGTCGAATACCTGATTCAGAAATGACAAAAAGTAACATATACAAGATTATTAGTCTAGCTCAAAACTGTGATGGAAAATGAAAACATTGGCTTGGTCCATAAATAAACCTGATGAAGTATATATCCTATTTAATAATTTGTGGATGTTATAAGGTTCCATTATCATTCAAATAACATTTGACAGCACAAACAAAGCCTTTAAGAAAAAAGGCAGACAGCAAAAACTGGTTGGGATAACAATTTCAATGATAGCTTCTATTTTCATTAAAGAGTTGCAAATAACTATGAAAGAAAAAGAGCAAGTCAAATCACAATAGAAACAATAAATTTCGAAATACAAGGAACAACTCTCTGAAAACCAACAGTAAGAAGAAAGACATCAAAATATTTTGCATACTCTTCAGCTCAGGTCTCCAAATGTTTTCAGCATTAACAAACTCAGGATAATGAAAGTTTTATTGTAAACATCATTAGAGATTAGAAGATATCCAAAGTCCACTACAATAAGCAAGACAGTTAAAGAAAATCAAAGGCAAAAAACAAAGTGTCTTAATGCACACCCAAAATGCTACTTAGTTTGAGTTCATAATTTAATTAAAAGAGACAACTTTATACAATATACTTAGACTTTATACAATAACCTCCAAGAAAAACAATTATGGAAAAATGATACAGAACCTGGTAAAAGAAAACCAATATGGGGGGAAATCTAAATTAATGAAAGAGAGAGAGAGAGAAGACAAATGAATACCTGTCCAGCCATGTCTTCCTATAAAGTACTAAAAACAAGCAGAAATTTGTCAAAAAGAGTAATAACATGAGTAAGAGCTCTACTTTAATTGGTTTGTTGACTAGAAAAGAAAGCAAAATCATTTTGTTTTTTAAAGTGAACAAATGCAAAAGTCTAGAACAAGTTTATTTGTGCTTCTCTAAAACCTTAAAAATCTACAATCTACAATAAATAGCAAAACTCTAACAACATCACAAACTCAAGTAACCACCAACATCAGCCAAGAAAAACCAAAGGTAACCTATAAAAAAACAACCCCCATGAAGGCAACATCTCACAAATCAGCCAACATGAAGTCAAAAAAAAAAAAAAACCCCAATTCTTGGTCACTTCACCAAAAATATTACAGCTGTTTAAGAAGGGCAGCTGTTTCTAATTTTGCATTCCATCATATGCTTATGAGAATAATCATCATCTTCTTATTACTAAGTTCTAATAGTGAACAATGATGGAAAGGATCCAAATTAATTACATAAGAAGAAAAACTATGCCCTTATCTCTATGCAATGAATATAAATATGTCTCCTTCAAGCTTTATGTTAATCAGTAAAATGGATTAAGAAAAAGAAGGCAAAATTCAAAACTCACAAGCCTCTTAACAGCAGGTTACCATCATCTTATAGATCATTAACTAAATAGAACTTGATAACAGTAAGATTTACATCACCGGTCTGTAAATAAAATAAAAATAAGCTGCATTACAATATCGACTAAAGTATCACAATTAGCACGCAGAACCCTGGCAATGTAATTTAGACCTCAAATACCAGATACTGCTTGCACGGAAATATGCATCCAAATGCCAAAATCAGCCTGCAAGAACACTAAGAACTACGAATCCAAATGCCAAAATTCGCTTGTAAGAACACTAAGAGCTATGTTTCAAACCAATTACAACACATAATATGATGTAGATCAGGCAGCATTTGAGGTCAATATTGTAATGCCAAAAAAAGCAAAAAAAGCCAAAAAAAAAAGATTACCAGTGCGGCCGTCGTTCGGTGGGAGGGAGGCGGCACTGCTTCACGGTCGGCGGAGGCACTGGACGGTGGTGGCTAGGAGGGGGGGAGGGAAAAGTTTTGGGGGAGAGAGAGAGAGAGGGGGAGAAAAAGTTTTGAGGAGAGAGAGAGGGGGGAGAGAAAAGTTTTGGAGGAGAGAGAGAGGGGGAAAAGGCCGGATGGTGGGCGGCGCCGGGCGGCGGCACTGCTTTGGGGTGGGAGGAGGCACTGGATGGTGGTGGCCGGCGCTATTTGGTGGTGGACGGTGGTGGGTGGGAGAGGGGAGGGAAAAGTTTTGGGGGGGGGGGAGAGAGAAGAGATGGAGGGAAAAAATGAACATTAGACTTTTTGGGGAAGACCGCACGCGGTTATCAAAAAAAATTTTTTTTTTTTTTTTTTTATTTGGCTGGTTAACCCGAGTTGGGTTAACCAGCCAAAAATGCGGCTGGATTGCGGACAAATTCCCCCGCTGCGTTTGGCGTAGCATACTCCACTGGAAAACCCAACTTGTACGCACGTGTAGCTTTTGATTTTCCTTCCCTCATGAATGAATGACAACACAAGTACAAAACAAAGACTTTTATTTATTTATTTATTTCTAATTAAGTACAAAACGAAGACTTTTTTTTTCTTTCTTTCTAATTAAGTACAAAAACAAAGACTTGTTCTAAAATTATCTTGATGCCTGTCAAAACGACAAGAGCCGACTTTAGATTAACCTCAGAGCTTGCGTATGCAGCAGAATATTTCGTAACGACCCTCTTCAAAACCTTACCATCTATACGTCTCTTTTTTTCACACCAACTTCTAAAGCACTGACTTCTCCCCCCTTTGCAACAAATTCATTCACTCCAATTTTGCTATGAATCATAAGATTTGAAGATTGTTTATGGAATAATATCCATTTTCTTTGCCTTGCAAGTATCAATAAAATTTTTATCTTTTGAGTTATTCTCTGTTTTTCTTTGGAGATGATTAGGTTTTTTTTTTTTTTTTTTTTTTTTTTTTAACGAGGTATTCGGCTTCACCTTTTGTGGCCTGACAGCACTTCGAGCTCATCATAAGATTTACTGAACGTGAAAGCTAGAACTTTGAAATCGACTAACTAAATCATCGGTCTAATGCCTCGCATCTCTCTTCCTCAGTTTTCTTTACCATATTCGATTCTTAATTTCTTCTATTGTCGTAGTCAAAATAATTAATCATAGTTATGTCTGGCGTCAAAATCTTAGCTTGGGGCGGTGGGTGAGAAGAAAAAGCTAAAATGTATATTAACATGTGTGTGTATTTAGATTTCTCAATTTTGTAGTTGTACTTGGTGTTGATTTAGTGGTATGGGAGTATGGCTATGCTTGCGTTTTAAGTATATATCATTCATTTTCCATACGAGAATGAATAAATCAAAAGATTGATTGTTATGAGTAAATTACGAGATTGTAACCATCAATTATATTGAGTTGATATTTAAATGTGATAAATTAATAATTAACTTCTTATTTTTCTGCAAAAATAATAATAATTAACTTCTTATTTCAAATTATCTAAATCCCATTTTAAATAGGGGTTCATTTTTTTATGTTATTCAAGTCAATAACCAAGATGTAATCACTTGGATTTTATTTGTTAACGTCAAATATTGACATCTAAGATCCATGATCCACCTAATTAATTCATTGTACGTACGTATCACTTCTTTTCTATCTTCTTCACTATGCATCCCATTTCAAATTTTAACACCATGCCAAGTTATTTATTCCTGTTGAAAATGGAAAAGAAAAATCTTCCCATCATAGTGATAAAAAAAAGAAATTGTTAGTTATTACGACCATATATAACACGTTGCTGATATGTCAACAACGCGCTAAAACAAAAAAAGAAAATCTTTCCAGAACATGGCTTAAGTACAATCTTCCTCCCCTCTAAGCCGATTTTTAAGATTAGAGTTCTACCTAATTAAAGCTTGTATCATATGGTCAACATTATTTCTTTCTCCATATATTTTTTTTATTATTATTTCTGAGCCGCCCGTGCAACGAATATGGACATGGGTAGCAAGTTAGCAATAGAACATCTTTCAATTCTTGCGTCATGACCTTAGGATTCTTCAGGATAGGAAAATCTATATTTTTTTAATTGCATATATAATTTATATTGGGCCATAAATGTTTTCCCAAAATTATTTGAAATATACATGATTAATTAACATTCTAGTTAATTATTATATCTACAATATTGTTACCAAGCTAACAGGAAAGCCCCAAAAAAACTTCAGCTTCCTTCTCAGATGTTGATAAAGAAAAAACGTTTCTTAAGCTTCAATTTGTTTTCTTTTGTGGGGAAGTGATCCTGAAGACATGCTCCTCACCGGTGTACTTATCTACTTTAACAACCCACCGGCTTCTTTTCCGGCCACTGCCGACCACATTTGTTGCAGCTATTCTTGTCACCAGAAGCCCCTCTCCAATGGGCAAAAAATGCGTCTTCAATTAGTCCCCCAGGATCCCTTGTGGAGGGCATTGTACCCTATAACAAGTGCCCCATCCTGCTTTGCATTCTCTTTTGCTGCTAAGAATACTCCCCTGTGCTCATTGATATTACAATCAATAAGCACAAAATCTGCCCCTTTATAGTGATCATCTAACAAAAGGGTTCGTGCATCGCCTACATCAAATTCGACACAGTTTGCATACGGGCCAAGAGCTTTCTTTGAGGCATGCAATTCTTCGAGGCCGCTTAAAATGCATACAACACGGCCAAATGTTTGATGGGCGGCTGCTACTAGTGCTAGAGTGGTGGATCCGGCGATGCTAGCGCATATCATCACCATGAGCCGAGCGTTGTTGCCGGCGGCGAAGGCGGATATGAATTCGGCCACATCGGGCTCTTTACCGCTTTTTGCCTATCAAAACAAGACGCAAAACTTAATCAAATTTTGAGAGAACAAAACCTCAATAGAATGAGTAAGTGGGTTATGATACTTGATACTAGCTGATCTGCCATGTTTTAAGTGGGTTATGATAAATAAGTGAATCAAAAGAGAAATTGTTAGTTCGATCTTGCTTACCATCTTTAGGGCGTGGAGATAGGCTTTTGTGGCATTATCAGCAGACCAAACCATTTTTGCTTCTTTTGAGTTTTGGAATTGTTTGCTTTGAGAGCTTTTTTTTTTTTTTTGGTAATAAAAGCTGCGTTTTCAGTGCTTTATATAGTATGGAGACGGGAGTGTTGGAGAGATTGGAATTTAGGCCTCCATGCCATTAATTTATTTGCTTGCTTAGAAGTATCTCAGGAAGGTTTTAATTGAGAAAAGATTCCATGCCAACTGGCATTGTCGAAAAGGTTTTTTTTTTTTTTTTTTTTTTTTTAAGGCATTGTCGAAAATTTGAATTGAAATACTTGGGGGTTAATTAGTTACGTATATCTCCTCAATTACCATTTATTTACACGTCACCACGAATTACTACGGGTCTGTTTAGGATTGTGATTTTAAAAAGTGCGATTTGAAAACGTAATTTTTGAAAATGCAGTTAAGTGTTTGGCAAAATCGCAGTTTAGCTTTTAAAATTTCAGTTTTGCCTTTAAAATTCTGCGTTTTCAAAAATCACCCCCTTACCTGTGATTTAAAAACTCAAAAAACAATTTTTTAAAAACACAATTTTTAAATAATTTAATTTTTACGATTTGGTTTAAAATTACACTTATTATTTATGAAATCACAATCTCAAATACACCCTACATGTAATACTCAACCCCCTTCAACTCTCAATCCTCAGCAAAAACAATAAAAAAAAGCTAAGCAACTGACCCTCCAACTAAAAAAAATTTAATTTTTTTTTTATTTAATGTCTTTTGTTTTTTTGCCCATCAAACAAAATTACAATAAAGTCTGTTGTCCCTTAAGTTAATTTAGTAAGTGATTTAACATGTATGAAAACTTTAATGTATTGGGCCGGGAGATTGTTAAAGTGTATTAATATAAAGGCTTGTGGATAAGGCCAGGAAGCAACAATCAAAACACCAACTAGTCCCACATGCTGCCAACTAGCTTCATGGAGGATCCTGCAATAGCCGTGACCGTCTCCCTAATCTTAGATTCAACTTTTTTTTTTTAATTGTATATTATATAAAATATCTGTGGTGTCTAAACAATTACCAAAATATTCGTATATAGCTGTCTCCTGTCCCCGAGTAGAAAAAAAATATTTGCGACATTTCTTGGGGACAAGTCAAGTGATGCTCATGTTCAGAACGGCAAGAGGCCAACATAAAACGCAGCGAATCTAGTGCAACCCTCAATTTTCTTTCTTTTTTTCTGCTAGGTAATCTTATATAGAAACGTTAGATATATATATCCAACAAATGCTTAAATTTAATAAAAAAATAATAAATTTAATCATTTAATTCATACTTTAACAAGTAATTGGGTGGTTAATTTTCGATAAGTAAAGACTATTGTTGCAAAACAATGTTTCTTAAACCATTCCTCTGCAATTTGTAATATTCTGATGTTACTTTTGCTATGATCGCCGTTTGCATTGCACCCAAGAAGGGTAGACAAGTGATGAACAATAATTATAATAATAATAATAAAAAGAGAGGAGAAAGTGAATATGTAATGTAATAGAAACGAAACTAACACACAGATCTAAGTACGATCACATACTTAGATCACATTGCTTTCCATGCACATGCATTGGATGCTACAGCCCGCCCTTTAATTATTTTAGGTTTTAATAAATGCTAGGGGTACATACAGAATTACAAAGGGAAGCTTATCATACACTTAAAAATAAAAAATAAAACATGCTGATATTCAATTTTGCCATCCCCATAATGTTTGCATAACGAACCCGTGCCTGAACGTCTAAGAATTTATTTAAGTATACGATTTCAAAAAGTACGATTTAATAAAGAGTATTACTTGTTGTCCATTTTTTTTTCTCCGTCTTTATATATGAAAAAAAAATAGATAACAAGCATTTTTCTATAATAAATTAAGTTGTAAAAATTTTCTACAGGAAAATCTTGTCTATACAAAAATCCTTCACGACACTGGATGGACAAGTGGTAAAAAGATGGGTCAATTAGGCAAGCCTCTCCTGTCACATTGACTCTTGTAGTGGGCCTGTGAGCGTAGTCTATTAAGGTTTGTGAGTTGGACTTGGTAATGGAGTTGAGAATATGGTTTTGTGGAGATGCTAATGTTATTGGGTCAATTGATATTCAACTTTTAAGGAACCAACATGATACAAATGATTAAGACTACCAAACTTTTTAAATCTGCCAAAAAACAAAAAAAAAGATCACTTGCATATAAAAGTCACCCCAAGAATCCAAGATTGATCTAAATTTCAAGAGTGTTTCAAGGCCCCCTAGTTCTGAGGTTGACTAATCTAAATCTGTATCCTTAGTCAAGTGTGGAAGTAGGTGGTTTGACCCAACAATAATCCATTTCTAATACTTCTTCAAATACAGGAATGAATCAATCCAGAACAGATAAATGATAGCTTTTTTTTCTTCTTTGCATGAAGACGATGGTGTATTTAAACAGTTAAGAATTTGCAATCAATATTTCAGAACTTCAAAATAAAACTTGTAACAAAAGTACATCCAACGACAACTTTCAGCACGCTATCCTTCCCAAAGAGACAAACACCAAGTCCTTTGATCATCTGCTAACATGCAGAAACAATGGGGTGGATAGCGCGCAGTCCCTACAACCCTTGTTGTTATTGGTATATGTAAAATACTCCAACATTGTAATTTATTCTATATTGATTCTGACCACCTTTTTGGTTCTCCCAGCAGAAAAATTGTTCCTGCCTTCATTGTCTGGTCCCATTCGTCCAGCTTTCCAGAGCTGCTCTACAGATGGCAGGACCCAATCTCCCCAACCTGCCTTCTCCTGTTTACTGCTACTAGAACCTAACATTATCATGGAATTAAACAAATGGAAGGCAGAGCTAATATACGTTTAAATAAAAAATGAAGCAGCAACAGAAGAGCAGTGTCACATTGAGAGATGAGCATGTCATAGGACACCAGTCATGCCTAATATAGCAATCACTAAAAAGTAGCAAGAAAAAAAAATCAGCTCTTCACCTTTGCTGGGTAGATCTTATGTTCAATACCCCACAACCAAGTAACAAAAGGAAATGCTACGAAGAGAAGTAATTAATGGAGGTACGATTGGTGAGGGCAATCAGACATGTCTAAGAAATAACCACCACACACCACCATTTGGTCTTCTCTTGTTCTCTTTCAGCACAAAAACCTCTTTGTAAAGCCTCAATCTCACGAATGGGCTGCACGTGCCGAAGCCCCTTTCCCTATATTCTGCGGTAGATCTTGGCCTCCTCTAATCATGCGCATATTGATCTCTACACTTGGTGCCCCCTTTTGGCGTATAGAACCTTTCATATCCAAATCCAGGACACTCTATGTACTGCACTTGGTATTATTTGTCTTTCAGCTCTTGTAGGGGACCCCCATTTTTGATTGTTCAGTTTTTCTTGGTCTCCTCAGCTCCTTCAGAAGCTGGCCAGAAACCAAGATGAATATGAATGTTTACAGCCACACTCACAACTCCACGCATAGGGCCGCTACAACCAGTTCTACTGGTAGAATTCCCTCTCACTTGCTCCACCATGAGGATCCCCTATGGGCTATGTATAGAAATTGCAGTGTAATGTTGCTAAGGACAATGTACTATTTTGATGGTCTTTTTATGTTTTCGTTTTCTTATTTCCTGTATTTCTAACTGTTCTGGTTAGTCTGTACACCTGGTTGCATGTTCTTTGTTTCAAAAAAAAAAAAAAATACACCACCATTTGTAACTATGTTTGATATAACAAATTTTAATGCCAGGCATCGACTCCAAAACATTTGTATTGATACTTCTCACACTTTATAAGAAAGATAACCCTCTAATGCAAGCCTGGTTAATGCAAATTTCCCTTGATCTAGAATATGTAATAAATAACTTGTGGTTTCTAAGAATGAATTCTATGAAAATGTCATCTTTTGTTTAGTGCTAATAATTACCATCTGTAACAAACAAAGAAACAATGAGAAACGAAGACAACGCTTACCTGCATTGCCATGCATATGAAATCCATCTTCCTGGCCAGGCAAATGCCCTTTAGCACTACCTTTCCAAGCTTCTTCAAAAACAGCAAGCTCATCTGGAATAAGCACCACAACGTTAGTCTATGGCTTTGAACAATTGTATAATACATAATGCCTCTTTAAGTACTAATCATAGACATCAGGAACAAACCTTCATTTAGATTGTGTAAAGTTTGCAATGTATCCATCTTGCCATCTGAATTGAGCTTCCTTGTAACTGTGTGACCCTGCATAAGCAATGCAACCACGTCAATCACCACAAATCACATGGAAAAAGTTCCCCCTATAATAATAAAGAGATCAATTTCTTGTTGTATCCTTCTGTCAACTTTTACCCAAAAGAGTTGGGAGATGGAAATAAAGAGATCACAAATGACTCGAGGTCAGGTTATGAAACTACATGGATCGACTGAAGGAGAGTATGACAGAACATATATAACAACACATCTCACTCAAGAATAGTGTGAGCTACATTAATAAAAATTTCATGGGCAGGTCATCTTGGGTTTATATCTCCCAAGCCAAGATAATGAGAACATCAATGAAGGCGAATGGATGCTTAAGGACCAATTTGAAACATCAAGAGAAGGGTCATCCATTTGAAACATCCTTTTGCCTATCAATTATCCCACAAACATCCTTCATGGACTTCTAATGAAGTCCATTACACCAGCTAAATAATTACCTTGTCATGAATTCCTCTAGAGATCATATGTTTCGCTTGACCTGTTGTTCTATCTGCTTCTTTAGTCTCCTCAAGCACCACCTTATTCAAAA
The DNA here is from genome assembly GCA_900184695.1 of Betula pendula. Taxonomy (NCBI): domain Eukaryota; kingdom Viridiplantae; phylum Streptophyta; class Magnoliopsida; order Fagales; family Betulaceae; genus Betula; species Betula pendula. The sequence goes on along the minus strand of FXXK01000541.1, from coordinate 275,851 downwards.
TCACAGCGTTAGATCCAGAAGAAAGCCAATAATGAAACAACTTGCCCTTAAAAAGTTACTTACTCCATCAGCGCCTGCCCTTGTGGTTCTCGTAGAGGTGTAATATGCTCCATTAACACCACCATATGTGACTCTACAAGTCTGAACACTGACTCTGCTAGCCTGGGACTGTTCCCCTTCAACCTTGTTACAGTCATTTCCATAAGTCACAATCTTGCTCTTCGTCTCTATGAAATCAAACCCAGCAGTAAAAATTAAGCAAATAAAATCCCAAGCTAAAATGGAGAACTTACAATGTAGAAGTAAAGCAAACAAATAAGTTCAGTTACCTTTGGTGTCATCGTCCGGATGCTCAACAGATGGTTCTTTGCTCGACCGAGAATGCTTTTGATGATTATTCTTCTCAACTCCAGTGCCTTCATCTTCCTCATTGTGTCCCTCATCATCAGAGGTTAGTTCTTCTATTACTATTCCTGTTGCTCTACTGGCCTGATCCTTCCCATTGGTTGTAGCACTTGAACCAAACATGCCAGAATCAAACAAGCTTCCAAATGGGCGAGTGAAAAAGGGATCATCAAATGGATCCCTTTCTCCAAAAAGGCTAGGCATTGTACTTCTATGTGATCTGAAGCCACCAAAGCCCCGAAAACTACCCAACAGGTCACCTGAATGGAAGAAATTATCTCAACCTTCTCTTCCCCTCTGCGTATTGTCTTGAGCTAATCCCTCTAAAAACACAAAAATCTGTATAAGGAACTGTTGAGACTATAATTTTATGGATCCCCAATGAAAGTAGAAAATAGCAAAATAGAAAATAGCACAATCACACAAGACACCAAGATTTAAGTGGTTTGATTTAATAAGCCTACATTCACCGGCGGAGACAACCCGGAAAAAATTCACTATCAATCAAAAGGATAGAGTACAAAGAGTAGTATAGAGAAAACCACTCAATCTCAAAAGCTCCAATACACCAAAATCTCACTTACACATAAAAAGAGAATAAAAATACTCTCTTAATTCTCTAAAAGCTGCTGCTCTTTTTCTTCACTGTTATTTCTTCTTTCTTTTCTTTTTCTCATGGAAGTCACTGCCTCGCGGCCTCTCATGTTAATTGACCGAATGGCAAAACAGCCATATATATAATGTAAGTCGGCCAACAAGACTTCATGGTAAAGGAACAAAAGAAGAATTCTATGCGTGAGACAAATGTATGAGAGAGAAGTAATCATAAAAGGTTGGGGCCCACCATAACTTGTGAAAAGCAAGTCATACACGACAGGAACAACCAATATTCACAAAATTCTGCCATTCACATACTAATCTGCTTGGTCACCAAGAAAATTTGAGAAAGAAAAAAAATGTTGTGTGTTGATTTTGCTTCTATAAAATCAATATAAACTTCTAGTGAAGCTTATAAACGTGTGATGCATTAATGCCAACCTTAGAGGTTATTGTGCTCAGAAACTCAAAGAATCTGAGATTGAACACTTGGTAGAAGAAAATTTCTATTACAAATAAGCATGAAGCCAATAAATGAAGTGACCGGAGAAAGAATGATCTCATAAGAATCATCATAATCACGTTTAAGCTCTATAAAGGATTATGAAGAAGGTCAAAATTCAAATAACATACGATCATAGAGACAAGTTCTGTATTTCTTATCGTTAAACCAGAAACTCAAATGTTAAAAGACAACAAATTCAATATGATAAATATAAAAACGTGCCAAGAAAATGTGGGAAAAGAAAACTTGCCCAATCTCAGATAATCAAAAAGAAATACTTCCTCAATATGTCATGAAACTAAAAAATTAAGCGTTGGGATAACAAAATCAAGTATTAGAGTTAATTAAGAAACTAACAAATCAAGTAAATATTTTTTATTATTCAATCACCATATTATCTAAGAATCATAAATTGACGCCTGGTTCTTGTCTTTCTAATAAGAATAACTTACACATGAACACTTCCAAGTTTATATACTATTTAGACTTCTGAAATTATATTTGCCAAAGAAAACGCTAAGAGAGAGAGAGAGAGAGAGAGAGAGCACTTACGTTGGAGGACGACAGAAGGCAGATTCTGAGAGTGTGGGGGAGAGGGAACCAGAGAATGCCCTGCTCTTCAGTCTCTAGTCAGGACTAGTCTCTTCTGTTGGGAGAGGAAATGTATATGCTGAGAGAGAGCGACACGTAATCCAATATTTTCTTGAGTATGCTAGAATGTTCGCCTGCCTTTGTTTATTCATTTTTTTTTTTTTAATTTCCGGAAAGCGTGCAACGTCAACGTCAGACATTTTCCTATTTTCGCCAAAACGAGAAAGGGACAAACAAACATACAACTCTGTTTATTAGAGCATCTCCAGCAATGCTATCTAGTTTAGCTATTCAAAATATCACTTTTTCTATTTTAGCTACTACCTTTTTATTATCAATCTCTAACAGATTATCTACTTTACTCTTTATTTATTTAAATATTACTTTTTGATATTTTTTTATTATTTTTTTTCACTCTCTCTCTCACTCTCGCTCACCCCGCACAACCCACTGCACGCCCCTGTTTTTCTCCCTCACTTCACAACCCACCATAGCCACTGCCAAACACCGATCCACAGCCGCACGGCCCACACGCGGCGAGTGGCAGCCAACGACAGCCACCATGGAAGGCCAACGACCACCAACGATGGCTAGTAGCCACCACAAGAACCCCCCTTTCACTCTCTCTTCGGTCTCTCTCTCCCTCTCCCTCTCACCGTAAGCTACCATACCATCTTTTCTTTGGTGGTCTAAAGAAGTGCTCTCCGTAATATTTCTTCATGGTCAATCAATTCAACCCAGATGCAGTGTATTCAGCAATCAAAACCCAGCAAAGCATATACTAAGAAGAAGAAGATCCGTGTGTGTTCGGTGAAGGGAGATGGGGGAGATGGGGAAGATCCGTGAAGGGGATTTGTTCGGTGAAGGGAGAGAGAGAAGAGAGAGAAAAAATATTAAACAAATGCTATAGTGTGCTACAGTGAATAGCACCAAATTGCTATTCACTGTAGCAGTTAAGGTATTTTAACTAGTCTTTAACTACACTGCTGGAGTACAAAAAGTACAAATATTAGCTAAATTTACCTAATAGTGTCCATTTAAAGAGGCTCTTGGAGATGCTCATAGTACGTAAGTTCACATAAGAAATTGTTAGCATACCAGACGGTACTGTAGCAATTCGTTTGATATTATATATATATATTATACAATAATTAAAAAAGAATTAAAACAAAAAAATCTCTTCAAAACATAAAAAACTTTTAAAAACTTTTAAACTTTTGAAATATTTTAAGAAACATGCACTTAATAGTGGCTAGACATATTGAAGGAATACTAAAACATCTACTAAAATTTTTTTAGGAGATCAACAATATTTTTTTTATTTTTTAAATCAAGTGGGGCCCATCTCTTCATTTGAAGGATAGGCCTCATTTGATTTTAAAAATTAAAAAAAAAAATGCTAGTTGATTCCCTAGAAAATTTCTAGTAGATATTGAAACATTTTCCAACATATATATAATATATATATATATATACATCGAATTAACACTTTTTTGTCTAGACACTATTAAATACCTGTTTTTTCAAATATTATATATATATATATATAATAATATATATATATATATATTATATATATATATATATACCTATGTAATTCGAATTGCTTATACTCTACAATTTTTTTTTTTTTTTTTTTTTAAGCCACAGAACATTGGAAACAAGCTATAGGGCTTACTTCAAGTAGTTATATTAAAGTCCCGTTTAGTTTGTAAAATAAAATTTTAAAATGAATAACTATTCATATGAAATAGTCATTCTTTTATTTAGTAATGGCTTATTTCAAATAATAATTATTTTCATTAGAATATTTATTCCTTTAAGAAGAGGAATGTTATTCCTTTCAAAATGAGAGGAATAGCCATTCGAGAAGGAATTGACAACATTTGCCTAAAATAAAAATAAAAAATAAAAAAAATAAATCATTTCTTCCTTTTTTTAAAAAAAAAAATGAAGAACGTTGATTCTACACCAATGGGTGGTCGGCCACCCACCGTATTTCCACACTTTTTTTTCTTTTTAAAAATAATTTGAGTTAAAAAAATAAATAAATAAAGCAATGTTTTTTTAGTAATTTTAGTTCAATTCCCATTAGACCTTATATGTTGTGATCCAACCAAAAAAATAGGAATACCTATTCCATTCCACCATTTTCTATTCCTAAAAATAATTATTCATTTTCATGATAAAATATTAATTCACGAACTAAACAAGGCCTAAAACACAGGAACTCACCAAATGTTTAATGTCTTTTATATCCTTGATTGTGATCGTTTTGTGGGATCTAATGACTTCTATATTGATCAAATCTTTGGTTATTCTTTTCGCTCTCTCTATTTTCTTTATTTATTATTATTATTATTAATAACTTCTTGTTCTTTTCGAAAAACTTTAACATGTTATTTCCTGAAGAAGATATAGATTTTCTCGTTTGTTTGAGACAGGATCCAGCATGCATGTCATTAACGTACATTTTCTTAATTGGCATTATCCGTTATTCACACATTTGAAAGAAACAAATTTTATGGAGGACAAACCAGTTCAACACAACACAGATATCAAAGAATGAAGGAAGCGTAAAGCTATAAGAAATTAGATATTTCACAAGAAAGAATAACAAGCGTATACTTGATTGGCCATCTCTAACATGGGATGAAGCCACTGAGATTCAATCAACCATACAACAAAGCCCCCATGAAAAACTTGCAGCCCTTATATCTTACACTTCCGAAACTTCCCAATATTTTATGATTAAAAATATGAAATAAACATTAGCCCTTCAAGCTATCCTCACTATGCTTTTTCCTTGATCTGCCCTCTGTCTCTCTGTCTCTCTGTCTCTCTCTCTCTCTCTCTCTCTCTCTCTCTCCCCACCACCCACTTTGTTATCCGCTACAAGAAGTGGCTCGTGGGAATGAATGTATTAGAAGCCCAATTAGTGGTAAGCTGTTCGATCAATTGAAATTTTAAGGAACAGTTTGGAAGGCTCCATCACTATTCTTACAAGGCCGGATTCTAGATTTATTGAAACGTGGCACCAGTGATTCTTAGAACTCCTGGGAATCAAAGTCGGGCTTTGACGGATATTCGAGCCCCTGCAGTGCTGGCATCCGTCGTATATCCTCTTCCGAATAAGCAGGGACAAACCAGTACCACTTGTCTGTCCCAAAAACCTGATACACAAACACCAAATTGAACATTAAAAAGAAACAAAGCATGGGATCTCCAAGTCCAACACATTAATTCTTTAATCGCCTAGCCAGACAATCATGGGATCTGTAGGACAATAATGGAACATAAGGCAGCAAAGAAACAAAAGTACCCACATCCATCATCTTCAACTTTTGGAAGCCAGGACCAAGATAAACTTATAACATAATTTCAAACGGTCGTGTCTGCTATTCTCTCTCTTTATTTTTTTTTTAACACGTGAACTGACGTAGAGTACAGATATATGATGTGCGACTACTGGTACTGCAGCCCACTCTCCAGTCTCCAGTCTCCAGTTTTCCATTTGTAAAGTATGATTTGCATGTTTGTGAAGGGTATCATTCGCTGAAGGCATGTGTTTTCTTCCTTTTCTTTCTTTTCCTTTTTGTTTTTTTTTTTTTGGGGGGGGTGGGGCTGATATTCGGGCTAGTAATCAAGCACTTTGCCTTTTTGTCAGAGTAGGATGGCCGATGATTTGGTTGGTCAAATGTTGTTAACGTTTATTTTATCCTGCAATGTTGATTCGATATGTTAAAGAGTACATGGAATTCTACCAGATACTTTTTTCAAATATTATGACCTTTAAAAGTGCTAATTATTTTGTAAGAACTTTACCATGATGCATTTAGTTGAAGATTGGGTAACTTGTAATGCTGAGTGAGAAAGGATGCAGCATACCATGGTAAGGGGGGTTAAAAGAGAATTTAAGAATGCCTAACCTTACTGGTTTTTACTTCTCAATTAGTTTTAGAGACCTCTTATGTTATGTAGCTTTGTTAGTTGTTTTTGTCATAATGTGAGCACCAAGCTTGTTCCCATTTTCACAACAAAACAAAGAATGAATTCCTTGTAAATAATTTAGTTATCTGTAAAGAAGGAAAAATTATTGAGAACTTCAATTCAAATTCGATACTTAATAATTTTAGTTCTCTAAAAGAGCATAGGTTGCAATTTTTTAGATACTTTGTTTTTGCATTTTTGTTTTGTTTCTTTTTGTACTAGTGCCTACATATTACCTTACTAATATATCAATCTTGACACATATTTATGAAGTTTAATAGATACACTTTTTGTTATACACATATTATAATATAAAATACTTCATTTTTATTTTAAATTATGTTTTATTATATTCTAATTTTGAGCACGATTCAGTAAATCCAACCGCTGGCTCATGTGGTCGCAGATGGAGGTATTTCTATGGAGGGTATTTCGTTAGATGGAAGGGTATATGAAAAGAACAAAAAAAAAAAATTGGTCCTCCCAAAGACAAATTCCTTTAAACTTTACTCTTTTTGGTTACTTATAATTTTTTTTTTAAAAAAAAAGACAAATTCCTGGCTCTGCCACTGACTAGAAGTGAATTGTTCTGCATTTGGAGTCTCTAGAAGTTTAGCCCTACTGTCAAAATTCCTGCACTTTGAGGTTTGTCATTCTGATATTTTTGCCACTCTCAATTATATCAATTGCTTATCGGAACCCCCCCCTCTTTTCCCTTTTAGATTGCAGTGAGCCTGTTATGTTTTTCCACTCATGCTTTTATCATCACATCCCAATATACTTCAGAAATTTAATGAATTCTGGACATGGTAATTCTACACAAATTAATAAATTAATGCTTTAGCTTTCTATTACCCGGTACTGAGTTAAAACCTTGAGAAGCTATCACTATCTAGTTTATCTGTTGAATAAGTTTTTTGAGGACATCAAGAAAATGCCAATAAATTGTAAATTGTACCAACCTGTTCAAAATTCTTATTTCGACCAAGGTCATAGCGCCATTTTGGAGTAGTTTTCTTCTCATATGCCTGATCACAAGGTAATAAATCCATCAGAAATTAAGTACGCATCCATTGCAGCCTCTCCCCAAGGATGGGCAATCACGCAGTCCTAACACAATATGGCTATAAGACTGTAAAGGGAATAACTCAGTATTGGTATAGGTGTTCCATAAATGTTATTGTGATGATATCTCTTGTAGAGAATTAATTAATTAACTCAAAACACCCACCTAGCAATTACATTCACCATTTCAGACTTCTTAAAGATTCATTGGATCATCTAAGAGTACCGCATTACTTATAGTCCCATTGTAAGTTTTAAATTCAAAAAATGACACAGTTAAGAAGCTTTAGACAAGTGTGAAACAGGCATTCAAGAATAGTCCCTCCCCGATATAATATAATATGGATATAACCAAAAACCACTTGTCCCAAAAATTCTAGTAACAGTAAGAAGGGTTTAACCAAAACCCCACAAAATCCATTACCAGATGTCTAATTTTGCTTCCAAGCTCTACTCAATCCAGTCTCATCACCTCTGGAAAGATGTGCAAGGCACCAAACAACAAGGGCAGCCAGTTCAGACTTTTAAAAAGATGACAGCAGCATCTGAAAATGCTGCATCACTTGTGGTACTGACCACTAAGAACTAGATGCATAGTTTTAAAACCGAAGACATGCCCAAATAACAGGCTTCAGAATGGTATGTTAGTATGATTCAAGGAACATCTCTCCATACAATATAGGTTTTTGCCAAATGCCAACAGGACCACTACCAAATCCCCAATTTTGAAATAACAGCTTCTTGGTTCACTTTCTTTTGGCATCTCATGCAAGCAGCATAAAGCATAGCCCCAATTAGAAGAAAATAAAATTGTGCAAAATAAATATTTAAAGGTAAGCAAAAGAAAATACCTCAATTGTTGTGGTGTTGGCAGCCACCAATGATATGTGCATTATCAAAAACCCCATAACACTCAACGCAAAAGCCAGATTCAGGACTGTAATAAAGCAAAGATAGTTAAAGAGAAATAAAGATACAATTAATTAAACAAGTCAGAGATATAGGCTACTCAGGCCTCACCAAAGGCAAGAAAAGTCGTTGCGAGGGTGCCAGGAGTTCCAGGTATTTCTCCATCACTAAAGAATGCTATAAAATGTGGAAGTAATGAGAGTGTTACAAGACTTGTCTCCAGAAACGTGTAGAACTGCATTGAGATTTAACAAATGCAAAAGATCAAATTAATTACTTTTAATTAGAGTATCAAGAAAACATGAGTGGGCCAGCCCCTCCTCCACCCAAACAAAAAAAGGAGAAAAAAAACTTCAGATTTGTATTATTATTTTATGAAATCACAATCACCAACAACAAATAAATAAATTACTATTTTATGAAATCACAATCACCAACAAATAAATCAACATAGCAGAAAACAAATTAAGTGGTACTTTCTATCATAATAGCTGCCCATGTGCATAAGTGTTCAAATGTGTGCCAGTTAACATTTCACTGCCCAGTTAACCTTAACTGGGCCCACAAACACAAGGATCAATATGATAAAAATAAAGCCAGTAACAGAGAGAGAGAGAGAGAGAATCAGTAACCAAAATGACATGGGAAAAGAAACACACCCCCAAGAGCAGTAGAGCCACAATTTTTAGTCAGAGTGGGAGAATAACAGTTGATTGACACTACATATGTATGTATGCATATTATTATTAAATTAAAAACAAGCTCTCCTCTCCTTACCCTACTTCCTTTGTTAGGCAACACAAAATAAAGGAAGTAGAAAGAAACAAATCTGAGAAGAAAATAAAATTTTCTCTTTTGATAACCTTCCAGTATTAGAAAATAACCACATCTTTTATTCCCCCCCCAAAAAAAAAAAAAATTGTAAAAGTTTTAGAAATTATGACCCAAACCTAAAAGTTTCAGATATTTCATAGGGGACAATTAAATTGTCGACCATACTTGGCTGCACCCCAGCTCAAGACAATCCTGGAGATCTCTTAACAGCAATCAACATTCTTCCATCTAACAGATGACTCATCCTCATATTATAGAATGAACATATCTATTTAATTTAGTGGTAATATGTTCCTTGTTCTTTTACTCTTACTAGATATGTATTTTCTCTTGTATGCTTCTTGTATACCTAGGGCGCCTTAAGCTTTTAATGATATCTCAATTACTTATAAAACAAAAATAGTGGTAATATGTATCGAAGCATTGCGATATCTCAAATCATAAACTTGATCATTGCACTGAAAACCATCGTTCAATTGGCTTGAATATAAGTCACATGCAAAAGAAGATATAATAAAGAATAGTCACACACATGCACTTGTACATCCTTCTAGCTATCTGATTGAAGTTTACAATCCTCTAATTTTGTCATCTTCCTAATATGGACCAGAATTGAGATAGTTGGACATGGCACTAAGGTTGTCAAACCATAAAGGGCTCAGTGCACAGTGTGCTAAAGTTGTTAGAGCCATAAAGGGCCAAGGAACGCCCAAAGAAACAATTATTGAGTAAGATAAGTACAATGGTGAAACTTTTCTGACGTGAGTGTGAGTAGGAGACAGTTCAGGGTCAAGAGAAACACCAATAGTCAAAGACAGAAATAGCAAGAAAATACACGAGTACTTGTTATAAAAGAATCAATTATAGAAAGGCTAAAACAGAAGGGTATATGCAATGCACCCTGACACATGATTACAGTCTTTTACTAACACTCGGGGAAAGCATAATATACACATCATCGAAATAAATTTATCGACAAGTGGAATAAACAAACAGCTCAGGTAAGCATATTAAGAAAATTGAAAATGACATATTTACAAAGCTAAACAAAAAGCAACTAAATTTTTGAATGAATAAATCCTATCGATAAGGAGTCAGTTTTAGGGAGTAAAGCAAACATACCAAGAAAAGAAGGAAATACTTGTAATTTAATGCCCCGACACAATTAACAACCCAAACACAGTGATGGTCCATCTTCAACACACATCGCCCACCTGAATCCAACAATTCAATGCTACTTATCACCCCTGAACATATACATAGGCATGTATATATGTATGGAGAAATTCTATATATTAGTACTCACAAACAGAGCAATGATGGCATCGAGGTGGTTTCAGCTGGTTGCACTTCCGACAGAACCGGATTCTTTGATTTGCCGGTTGGTCTGAAGGCAAGTTATTGAATTCCAACACATTCAACGGGTCGGCCTCCCCTCTCTCCTCATCGATAGCAGGCCTCCAATTAGGAGGTACAATACCCGGATCGGTCAAAACAACCGAAAAGTAACTCCACAGTAGCATCACCAGCTGTATAATCATCACAAAGTTTCCATTTTTAGTATCATTTTTCTTTTTTTTCTTTTTTGAGAAGTAAATTCTCATTAAAATTGCAAAGCCTAACCTGGTACATAGAAAATATATAAGAGAAACGCTTATTAGGAGAAGATAAAAGTACGAGGAATTTTAGTATCATTTTCTTCTATCAACCTAATACATGCCATTTTTCACAATATTCTGCACTCTAGGCATAAATTCATTAAGTGGCCCAAAAAAGCATTTAGATTGCGAAATCTATGGGCAATTCAATGACTTCCCAGAAAGCTAAATTTTCTATTAAATAATAGAAATGCAAATGTTCAACTATGAAAGAATAAAAAGAAATTAAAGAAAAAGTGGTAAATTTTTGTATAATATAGGAGAAGCTGAATTTCTCAATGTCATTTAAAAACTTCCTAAACCAAAAGGCACACATTTTCTAAAACCCCAGAAACTCTAACAAAACCCCTCAACCCCACAACCAAAAAAAAAACAACTAAAGAATAGAAATTCAAAAGAAATTGCTATAAATTTCGAAGCTTTACCAAGCAATGGAACAAGATCAAGACGACAAGAGCGGTGAGCGAATCGAGGCCGCCATCGTACAAAGCCTGGCCATAAGTAGTCAAAACAACGGCGTAGTAGGTCACCCCCACGACCCCAAGAACCAGAAGGATCATGATCGAGCCCAGGCCTCGCAGTGCGGTACAGAACTTGAACACGTTCCAGGCCATCGTAGCTCCAGATCTATGCATACTCGGAAAAACGAAAACCAAAAATCAAAGAACAATTCAAAACCCAAGTGTTTTTTGCTTTCAGGGTTTTTGTTTTCTGTGATTCCAGAAAACAAGACCACGATTTGAGGCCTTAGGAATGAGCTAAAAACTTTGGGTAATGTTCAGAATTGAGATTTAAAAAAAAAAAAACAGAGTATATCACTTTTTCTTCAGTGTTTCTATTTCTATTTATTTTGGTAAGTGGTTTTTAGTGAATCTGCGGGTCTATGGGATTGGGAATTTCAGGTGGGGTTTGGAATCCATGAGCGTTGTTGGAGAGGAGGTAGGAGAGAGAGAGAGAGAGAGAGTCACAGAGACAATGAATGAGAAAGATGTTTTGCTCGTTTCAAAAATTACGTTGGAATTATGGGATGGATTATTAGTTCGGTGGATTCTCGACTGGAAAATTGCTTTGTTTATTCAAAAATTATAACTTAAATTTATTATTACGTTTGAAAATTGGAGGAGAAACAATCTAGAAGGTCTTTGTCTGCCAAGTCAAGATGAAAGAGAAACAAAAACACACGCCTAAAAATCTTGATGCATCTCTTTACTATTATTATATTTAAATTGATTTGAATTCCTTTTTTGGATAAACTTCTAGCATATATTATTTTATTTTCCAAACCTTCTTTTCTTTTTCTTTTTCGTAAAATATTTAATGATTTTATGATTCACGTTGAAAATTCTTCATTCCTTTTGGTGTACTAATTTTTATTTGAGTAGGTTGAGATGCGCAGCACCAACCATGAGAAATCCAACAATCTACAATTGATGTGTGAACAATAACAAATTAACAATTGGGTATTATAATCAGTAGCTAGATATAAATAAGGGGTCATTCAATGCATATGGTGAGTTACAACAATGGTTTAAAAACCCTAACATGATTAGGTTTAATAATTAATTAAGAATGTCATGAACTTGTTAGGATATCATATAGGCCATTATGTCCCTAATCTATTATAAATAGACCTTTATGAGCCTCTCTAAAATATCTTTTATAGTATGATCAATGCCCCAATTGGTCCTATACATGACATTGTGATTCTTACAAATGATTTTTCATGTGTGGGACAATGAGAATTCTTTTTATTTTAAGTGAAATAAAATTACTAATTTCATAGTTTAGATTAAATTTTACAAATCTAATGTACCTCTTTAATGTTAGCAACAAGAGCACAAAAGGCAGTAAAATCTAGTTGAAGCGACGATATGCAGGTAAAAAAAAATTAGAACATTTGGGTATTTCTTAACCTAATTAGAAGGTTGGGCTTTCTATTTTTAAATATGTAAAGACAAAATGTATAACCTAATTTCACAAGACCTAATTGAAACTACGAGATCACCTCAAGGATGTCGAAGGGTTGCAAACCGACCATAGAATCATGTTCAATAAGTAAAACACAAATCTAATTATGTGTATGTTGTCATCAAGTGTATATGTTGCTACGACATTTAAAATTATATCACACCATTACTATTAAATATAACCGGTGACAAAATCATGATTTTTATCTGGAGTTGTTAAAAGTATGAATAAGGAGTCAAACCTATTTTTTATAAAGGTCAAACTTAATTTTAAAACTTAAAAATTTAGTCTAGAGTGGCTAAAGTATGAATGATATTTTTTATAAGGTCAAACATAGCTTTTAAGCCTAAAAATACATATATTTAACTTAATAAAAAAAATAAAAAAAAAGTTTAAAAATCAAAGGGTCATGCATGATTCCGTTGCAACCAAACAAAATTTTAATCATAAAATAAATCCTCTTTCATTTCTTGTTCCAAGGGATATGGAACTTATTGGACCAGGTCACTTCTATTGTTTAGACTTTAGCCCAAATAAAAAGCAAAAAGGGAAAAGACGTTTATCTTCTTCTTTTTTTTTTTTTATTTTTTTAAGCAATAAAAGACGTTAATCTAATATTTTTATTTGAAGTCTCAGCTAGCCCAATTGAGTGTAATAGCCGATGTGTAGCAAGGCCCACCCAATGATTGGGCCAGAAAACAGTTCATGGCCACTCTAAAAGTTCATCGCTACTTAAAGATGTTGATAAATATTTTCATTTCTTCTATTCCATTGTAACTTAGCGGAAATGTTATTTCAAAAAAATAAAAAAAAACTTAGCTTTAATAAACTCTAATGGAAAACACAGTTCCATATTTGACTACGAACAATAATTTATAAGATACAAAAACTTATGAACTTATGATTTAGATCTTTTGTGTAATAATTTCATTACCTGCTTACCAAAATTATATTTAATGTAACTTAAAGACCTTACATGTACATAATATAATAATATGCAATTAGAGGTATACATTTAAACAGTTATATATGGCCAATACTCATTAATAAATGAATTAATAAACAACTGTATTCTATCACAACTAGAATATCATATAAAACAATTAACCCTTGTTAAGCCTCCCTTTGCATGTTTAGTGTTTATCAAAGGTTAAAGAACTTGAGTAAATAATGCAAGAAAGTAAAACAAAAAATTAACAATTTCTTTTTTTTTTTTTTTTTAATCAAATGGGAAAAAAGTTACATAGTGGGGTCATTTCCATTCTTGATCCGAATGGAAGAGAGAATGAGAGACCAATTGGGAATGCTTCCGAACACTAAGTTGAAAGCGGCCCATCTAGCTAATAAATGTGCTCGAACATTAGCACTTCTAGAAACTTTACTAGCTTTCCAGCTAGTAAAAGAGAACAAGAAAAAGTTTACATCCGAAATAATAGAAGCAAAGTTCCAATCCTGGAAAAGATCCGGCTGTTGAATGGCAAGAATAATATTAATGACATCCCCTTCAAGAATGAGGGAGTACACCCCTTCAAGAATGATGTTTCAGACCATGAAGTTCACACATTGTCAAAGCGTTTGACTTTGCTGTTGTTCATTTGTATTTGTTGTTTTTATGTAAAGTTTTTAAGTTTGATTGTATAAAGTTTTTGAATTTGATTAGATTTGTAATTATTTATATTGAAAATGTGTTTATGGTTTTAGAAAAGAGAAACTATTTTATGAAAATTAAAAAAGATTTTTTCGGTCAACCAAAAATATTTTTGGTTTGACCATATTTGTTGGTCGTACCAAACATAAAAAAAAAATAAAAACTTTATATAACATTTTTCGTTCAAACAAATGAAGTCTAATTGTTTGTTAACTCGTTGCACTTACCTTACCTCATGAGTCTTATGTATTTACTCTTTTCCAAGGGCTTTTGTTTTTTCAAATTTTTGAAAAATATTAAAGAACTTTCTTTAGATTTTTAAGAGAAGCTATGGAAGTTTACTTAAATTTTTTAGGAGGGCTAAAAGGGGGCATTCTCATATTTTACTATGGTCCTTAATTATTAAAAAATAAATTCCTCTTTTTCTCTTGGCAATTTTTTTTAATCCTATAAATTATGAAAAATGCTAAAAATCATACTTTTATCTTGCTCTCCGCCTCATTGGACTGACATAACAATACTTATCAACTCTTAATATATTTTTTTTCTTTAAACAATTGCAAATTGGTACTGTTATAACAACTTAGTAAAATAAGATGAAATAAGGGATATGATTGTTTTTTTAGCAGTACTCATAAATTATTATTATTATTATTATTCTGTTGTAAGTGTATTTATAAATTATTATTATTATTATTATTATTATTATTTTTCTATTCGTACTCCTAAATTATTGAATGGCCTTCAATACACCTAACACCGCTCAACCGTGTGGAATTTGCTCTCAATGCGCAACTACTGTCAAGTCGGGATCTTTCTGAAATTCTGAACCCGAATCCAAATCATGTATGCAAAATTTGGTGATCTTTTTTTCCATGCATTTTCTTCCCCTAACGGAGTAACGAAATTCATTAACTTATATATATATATATATATAAGTTAATGGTATGGTTTCAAATTTCGGTACGATTTCAAAACTAGAAAAAAAAAAAAAAAAAAAAAAAACCTAGTCACCCACCAGAGCAAATATTAAAAAAGATTAACAAATTATTGATTATACTTTGTTTTTATTATGAAGTTATGCCACATCTTTAAAAACAATAAGTTAAGATTGCGTTAAGAAGTTTAAAAAGTTTTTAGTATTTAAAAAGTTGTGCTAAATAAAAAGTTGACATATTTAATAAAAAACTTCAAAAATAAAGGAACAGATTTTGAAATCAATCATAATGGACAACAAAAAATAGAGAAGCAGATTAATCTATCTTCTGGAAAGTTTGGTCCAAGATTTTGGGGAGGGAAAAATTAAATTGAATAAAGAGAATTTTCTCCTTTGTCAATCTTGGAATCTTCCTACAGATCTCATTGTTTGATTGCTGCTTGTTATGGCTTTTATTTTATTTTATTTTATTCTCCTGCAATCTTGTTTGTGTTAAGTGGTTTCGGGTTGTCTCTGTTTTGTGGTCTTCGTAGTCTGTTTTCCAAGACCTGGGAAGTTGTTTTGATTTCAGCTTTCTGCTGATGTTTTGTAATCTCTATTTTGTTGAATGAAATTTACTTATTTTTTTTTTTTGGCACTAAAATGGTGTTTTTGGTAAAAAAAAAATAAAAAAATTAAAAAAGCTTAAAAATGAAGATTTTTCTAAAAAGCTCTTTTTTGCTTTAAAAACTATATTTCTTAACTCAATTTCAAACGGAAAAATGATACACACCATTTTCCTATCCATCTCTTTTCATTGACTTTTTAAATTAATTATTGAATTGATGTGAGCCATATGTGGGTCTACCAATTTAATGGTAGATATAAAAATTGGATAGAAAGAGATGGTGAAAGATGTGTAGGAGAATAATGTATAGTCTTTCTCTTTCAAGCAATCTCTAAATCATCACTTATCACAAAAACTTAAACTTTTAAGACAAATGGTGATTTAACATGGTGTTATAGCAGAGGTCCTGATTTCGATCATGTTTCTGTCATTCACCTTCTGTTTCAATTAAATATTTCACATGTTGGGTTTCACCTATTAAAAAGAGCTTCAATCTACACATGAGAGATAATGTTACAATATTAATTAAATATTAATATTTAAATGTTGAAATTTAACCCTGTTTAAATCGATAATTTAACAAAGTAGATAACAATGAATTGATATATATATATAATTTTTAATTTTTTAAATGTTTTATTTCCGAACTGGCCATGGGCATGGAAACCCAAAGTTATTTATAGTCATCCTTGTAGCTAGACTACTGTTTATGGGGGATTTATTATTTGTTTTGTGAGTAATGGGGAGTAATGTCATTAAAAAAAAAGGGGGGGGGGGGGGATGGGCCGATGGGGGGTTAAAGTCAACGCGATCATTTCGATGAGAATGAACTTCGAGTTATTTTCCTTTATCAACTTGTCAAAAACCCTAAAAAAAAAAAAGAAAAAAAAAAAAAGGAAGAAGAATTGTCTTTATGAATGAGCTGGCCCAGCTGGATGGCAGTCTGGCATAGTAGGTGGCTCTACACGCACAAACCCAAAAGGAAAAGAAAAACATGGACTAATTCAACTTAAAACTTGAGTTATTCTTTACTTTAGAGATCAAAAAGAAATACTTCAATCTATAATATATGTTTGAAAAATATAAATTTTTATGTACTGGTATGCAAATAAGTTAGATTTAGTTGAGTTATGATATGGAGCGGTTTACGTTTAGATTGAGTTTATGCGCAATTAACTAATTGCTTTGCTTGCTAATTGAGTAGATTTGAATTGAACTCCTTTGCAAGTACCTCTGCTGTCCAATTCTAATTGAGTTCATCGCATATTATGGAGCGCTTCGATTACTGTTATAAAGTAATGGGTAGCCAGTGTTTATTTTGGCACGGGTGTTACTTATGTTTTTAAAAGTTACGTTTTTAAATTTTATATTTTAAAATTATATTTTTTGAAATCGTAAATTTAAATTGACCTTTAGACAATAAATATAATAATTATTATTTTTTTAAAATTTTTTTTTTTTATGAAGCTCACCAGTCTCACTTGCTCAAACCGAGGGTGGCCCGACTACTACTAAACCGTAAATGTCATAGAATTGGCTCCATTGACCTAAACAAATTTTAAGCAATTCGCCTTTTTTGAACCAATAAACTCTATGAAAATTCTCTTATATTTACCGACAAGAATACTAGCCATCGACCTAAACAAATTTCAAGCAATTCACTTTTTTTGAACCAATAAACTCCAAGGAAGCTCTCTTATATTTACCGACAAAGAATACTAGCCGTCCAAACAAGAAGTTGGTAGAGATCTGTGTCGTGGTTTGCAAGGCGTTCTAACGAGTGCTTTTGTGGGCAATTGGCCACCTTATGCGGTCCTCCACAAAGTAAACGCAAATTAATGTTTAATTTAATTTATGCCACGTCATTTGATGAAAAGGATACGTTTTAACGAACCCATAAGGTCATCTTAATTATTATTATCCTTCCCTTATATATATATATATATATATGGTAACATATATATTATCCTGTTTACTTTACAATGATTGTTGAAAGGGATAGCTTCATATAAGACACTAGCTAGCTCAAGTTATTAACTTGCAATAAATTTCCATTATTACATAACAATAAGATTTTACGTAATGATCGATGTACATATATATATATGCTGCATATATACAGATACAATACATATGGAGAAAAATACATTTATTTTTTCTAATCATTAAACAATTTGCAATGTTGTATTATTTATTTATTAATTAGAGTCTATCATTAATAGAAAAAAATAGATATACTTTATTAGAAGTTTGTTCGAGATTAAGAGATGCCATATGCATGTATCTCTCAGTTTTCTATTAATTATTATTATTATTATTATTTTGTCTCGTAAGTCTTTATAACCAATTGCTTGATTAATGAAAAGAATATGAGAAATTAATTATTCAATTATAATAATTATTTTGAGAGGTTTAAGGTTCGTCGAAGTACCTTAAAATTAAGAAAAATTAGCTAGGCACCTAACTAACAAATGTACTCTTGAACTTTTAATTTATGCAATGTTTTTGACTTCCAAACTATCATTTGAGGCTGCAATGTCTCCCCTTCAATTATATATATAAAAAATAACAAAAATATTCCTGATAAAAAATTTAGAAAAAAAATGAATATTGTCAATATATGTGTAGCTAGCTGTAATGCATATTTCAAAGCTGCATGATCCAACTTAACTAACACAGCATAACGGAATAGGTTTACAGGGAATAAATTCACATTTAAATATGTATAATACGTCATGCATGTGCATATGGGTTTAGTATGGTAAACGTCATGTCATACAAAAAACAAAAACTATAAAATAAACAAGGGGCACATGTTGTTATAATGACATATTTAACAGCTAGAAGACCCTTAAATAGTGCAGAATATGACATATATATTTCATATTTGGACTGGAGCTCACAGAGAGAGATCTAGAGAGAGAGAGAGAGAGAGAGAGAGGGTGGAATACGGGTACGTGTTAAATACTGAAAGAATTGCGCGCATAATAAAAAAAATTTACGTAATAAATAATATTATATATGTGTGTGTCATACATATGCCAGATAAACAATGTAATAATACACGTAGTTGGAATTACGTATTTAAGAATCACTGACCGGCCCCCAACGACAGCAGTCCAAATAGCTAGCTAGGTTTCAATGCTGGATATATGAACCATAACTAAGATAAGCTTAGAGAGAGAGAGAGAGAGAGGGGGAGAGGGAGAGGGAGAGAGAGAGAGAGCTGAGAGATGGAAGAAGAAAAAGGCACAGTTTGTGTAACAGGGGGAACGGGATATGTAGGATCGTGGCTGGTCATGAGGCTTCTTCAGCAAGGTTTCTCCGTTCGAGCTACAGTAAGATCCCACCCAAGTAAGATTCTTTTTCTCTTATATATATATCCAAAATGAACATGCTCATATATATTATCATATTATCAAGGATATCTAAATGATTTAGAAGCTACAGTGATTTTTACATGTTGATCATATATGATCAAAGATTATATATATAGATCTTGTTATATATAGTTATATAGAGGTGTTTCCTGAATCCATAAACAAGATAAAGAGAGAAAAAACAACTTTTGTTCATAAAAGATTAATTGATTTTAGTTTAATAAATGTAAGACTAATTTAAGAGCTTCAAAAGACTTATTTTGTGAGTGAAAATATTCCTAAACAAACCCTAATAAATATATTACTATAAAACGACTCTAATTTAACTAACAAACCCTAACACCAATTAAAAATATGGAAGTAAAATCCTATGTATATCTAAAAGTCCAAAATTACATAAAAGTATGAAAAACTAGCAAACAATAAAAATTGACACTATTTTTTCTTACATAAGAGCCCTCAACTTGAAAGAAATTTGTCCTTGCGTTTTTGGTGGAAATTGAGATCTTCCACAACCCCTCCCCAAAAAAGAAAAAGATGTTATGATGCTCTTCAAAATCTTTTTGAAATTACTATTAGCAATTATTTGCATTTCCCAAATTTTTTTTTTGGACCTTCAATTGATTGGAAATTATTTCTAAATTAGGATTAATAGTCATATCAAAATTCTAGACCCTAAATCATCTTTGGATTTTTAGGTTATACCAGGCTCGTCAATATAATATCCTGATGCATTGCTATCAATAAAATCATCTTTGCAATTAATTTGTAGGTTACGAGCTCATCAAATTTGGCAATCTCTCCAAGTAATATTCAAATTTTCACCTTCAATAATATTCTCCTCTTTAACATTATAAATTTCTTGAAACTATATATTATGAAATAATTAATATTATGGCATCATATAGTCAAAAGAAAAAAGTTGCTTTTGTGAATGTTGGTCTCATTCTCACGCATGAACTAATTCGAGCGTGATCTTCAATACAATTATCTCTAACATGCATCATTACGATTCTTGTTGGTATTCAAACCTAAAATTGATGACCATGTTTCAAATCTCATGAATTCTCCCTGAGGGCCCCCATGATCACTATTTATAAGACGGCTGCCTTCGTCTTAATTTGCCTCGCTCTAATGATATTAGGATATATGTCAACAAGACCTCATGTCTATCGGCATAAAACCTAAAGTGTGTGATAAGACTAGGGTCATTTGCTAAAGAGTTTTATCGTATTTTTTGTTTGAAAAGTAATAAAAAGTGATTGATATAATATAAAGTAAAAACGATTGATTTTGAATTGTTTAATTATAAGTGAAAAGTAAAAAAAGTTATTTGATAATTGATTTGAAAAGACGTTGAAAATAGTTGCCAAATGGGGCCTAGATCTTGTTCTAACTAGACGCATGACCTTGAATTCATAATATAAACTTTTATTTATTCAAAAATTTAATAAATTTCGTTTTGCATATGGAGCACCAATTCAAAGAATAGCTAATTGGGAAAAGTTATTTTCCGAATACGTACGAATATTCTTAAACAAATCTTATTTAATACATTATATATCATAAAAGGATTCTATAGTTTGACAAGGAAAAGCTTAAAATCAATTAAACATAAGGAAATAAAAGCATAATAATTTATAACTCTTAATCAGCAGACGATACAAATTGACCCCCACATTTTGTGCTGCAACAAACATGATTTCACTTAATTTCACGATATGAAGTACAGAAGTTAAACATCAGATGTTGTTGACTTTTTTTTTATTTTTTTCATTAGCATAAAAGATCGATCTTTTTTTTTTTTTTAAAAAAAAAAGAATTGATGTTTTCATTCTTCTGCATATCTCTTGTCAATTTTCGTTCAAAAAATGCGCAAATTCACTATTAAATATGTAGGATTTACATGTGAGTCTTATATATTCAACAATAGACTTAAAGTTCAAAAAAAAAAAAAACCTAAATATGCACAATTTGTTTTGTCTGGCTCCTCTCAGTATCAGGCTCCCTCTTTGGTCTTTTTTAATGAGAGAGCGGCAAAAAACGATTGATGCAGATTAAAAATAAAAATTGAAAGAAAATAAATATGCAACGATTATCTATATATCTCCCATATTCGAGGGTTTAGATAGGCAACCTTTTCTTTAATTTGGATAAAATTTATCCTACAAAATTTGGTGTACTATATATATAATTATATATATATATATATATATATATATATATGTATGTAAAAAATTTGACGTTTCAAAATGTGACAATTAGAATGCAAGAAAGACATCAGCTACCTCACAAATCTCCCCACGGGCATCAAAAAAGCTTCAAATTTTCCACGCTGATCTGAACCAACCCGACAGTTTCGACACGGCCATCGAAGGGTGTGTCGGAGTGTTTCATCTCGCCCATCCCATGGATGACGATGAGGGCAAAGAGCGGGAGGAAACCGTGACCAAACGTGCCGTTGAAGGAATGCTAGGGATATTAAAGGCATGCATGAAATCAAAGTCGACAGTGAAACGAGTTATTTACACTTCTAGTGCAGCCACAGCATTGTACAACGACAAGGGTCTAAGTGTAACGGATGAAAATACGTGGAGCGACCTTGATATTTGTAGAAATAGCAAGCTTGTAAATCCTTCTTACTTGGTTTCCAAGACCGTAACAGAGAGGATTGCCCTAGACTTTGCAGACAAAAATGGTTTGGATCTTGTAACATTGGTTCTTCCCGTAGTTGTTGGACCCTTCATTTGTCCTGCTGTACCATCCTCAGTGTCCATTGCACTGGCTTTCATCTTGGGTACGTTCTCTCTCTCTCTCTTCTTTTTTAAATTTCTTTGGGTATGATGTTGGAAAATATTATAGAAAAAATAGGAAATATATGAAAGCAAAGTAAGATTGGGACTTCAAAATTCGATCCCAACGATGATATTAATTATCTTTAGAACGTATTTTGTCATTTTTTAAAATAGTACTCAAGATACAATTAAGGTAAAGTAAATTTAATTGTTTAATCAATATTTTTAACACTTCTCCTCATCCTTTTTATTAATAGGTAATGCAGTAAACGATGTAAACTTAAGCTGATAAGAATAGATAAATTTTGTCATTTAATCAATATTTTAACAAATTACACTTTTTAGAATAACAAGAGTTCAAATTTATGGTTTAAAACATGTTCTTTAATATCGGTCAACTGTGCTCAAAGTGCACCTTATACTCATAGTGCCCAAAGCCCATTGCCCCTGCATGTGGCGTGGGCAGCTAGCTCTCTATTCTCCATCACTCAATTTAGTGTTAAGTGTTGATGATTCCTTATAAACAAGTTAACATCATTGTATTTAAACAATATGGGACAAATTTTTTTCCTTACACTTCAAAATTTTGATTTTTTCTCCAAAATTTTAGATTGACTTAAAATATGTAAATCATTCAGGTAAGTGCGCGCATATAAAACTTCTAGATATATATAAAATAGATTTCATAATTATATATGCAGGTGAGCAGGACCTATATGAATATCTTATTTACTCCTATATGGTGCACGTAGAGGATGTGGCTAGTGCACATATCTTCCTTCTTGAGTATCCTAATGCTAAAGGGAGGTACATCTGTTCATCACTCGAAATAACGATTCATCAAATGCATGAATTTCTTTCTTCAAGATACCCCGAATTTCAAATGCCAAAGATTGAGTGAGTTATATGCTTATATATATATATTCTCCCACTTAATTTGTTCATAAATTCATAATTTTTCAGTTTCTGGCTCAAAATAAATATCAAAGGAGTAAACTTTTTTTATTTATTGGTGGGGCAGGCAGTTCAAAGAGTTTACAAGCTACGGGCACTCAAGCCTCTCATCGATGAAGCTCTTAGATTCTGGGTTCAAGTTTAAGTACGGCGTTGATGAGATGTTTGATGGAGCTATCCAATGCTGCAAACAAAAGGGTTTTCTTTAGTTCGTGGTTGGCATAATTGTTCTCACGCGCGTAAATGATGATGATATAATTACAGTTAATTAAGGACAAACCATTGTTTTCACTCACTTTCCGTGTACAGTGTACGTTCTTTAATGGGTCTTGAGTTAACATTATTTTCGTTATTTATTTATTTATTAAAGCTTTAATAAGTAATGATTAATTAGTACAGATAAGAAAGATCAACATTTCATTGCCCATGCAAATTAACACATATAACACTAATATGCATTTTTAGTAAATTAAACTGGTCAATTCTAAATATTCATATATATATATAATATATATATATCTCAAAGGGACAAAAATAACAGTCCAATGCACGAGAAGCAATTCATCCAAAAAAAAACAAAAAAAGAAAAAGAAAAAAGAAAAAGAGAAGCATAAAGCACGAAGTAACAAACATGTCCTCTATTTACAAAAAAAGAAAAAAAAAGAAAAAGAAAAAAAGTCCTGTTGAATAGAAAAAAACAAACATGTTTCCATTGACGAGTGCGCCAAGAGATAAAAAAAGAGCAGTACTTACATTTGGCTTAACAAATATTTAATTAAAAAAAATTTGGTTACTCATTTTTTCAAAGTACTTATATCAGTTCAGTATTTTAGCTATTCACTTTAACTTTTTCATTTAAAATACTCTATGTTTATCTACTTTTCCTATTCCGAAGAAAGAGAGAGAACATGATTGTGTTTTTCTTATTAATATAGTTAAGGATTTGTTGACACTACAAACTACCGGTTTGACAAATTTATTGGATACTGTAGCAGCTAAACAAATTTTAACCATTTTGTTAATTCGGATGTTGAGCATTTTTTGCTACAGTGCTAGCTAAAATAGCTTTGAGCCCAATGTAAATATTTATGCAAATAAGTATAAAGAAATTCATACCATTAAGTGAAGGTAGCTTTGGATGGAAATAGAGCAACAATACATTGTCATGAGATTGGTCGAGCAGGGTTAACCGCGATTAGATCCCACCAGTGGCGGAGAGAGGCAGGAGGCTGCCCCTCAAAGCAGTAGATGTGGTGGAAGAAGAGGAAGAATTGCCATTTGACAATTATATATATATATATATATCTATTATATATATATATAGATATATATATAAAAGACGTGAGTCTTGAAAAGCTCTGGATAAATAAACGATGAAATAATTTGATGGTGTCAACTCTCTGAAGTGGCTTGTTGGCCACTTCAGCCAGAGGTTTGAATTTTTTGTTTTTTTGTAGTTTTTTGGTCTTAATTCGTTTTTTAAAATTTTATGATTATTATATTATTTTGGCTTAAAAAAAAATGAGAGAGTATTATAAGAAAAATGACAAGCGACCACTTGTATTCTCTAATAAAGTGGCTTAAATGTCCAAATTAATAAATTGATATATCTAAGTACCATAACCGTTTAGTTTGTAAGACTTTGTAAAAAATATTATTAATTGAGGCGTTAAAGTATATTTAATCCAATTTTTTTAAACATAAAAAATGGGATGTTGAATACAATCTTCAGGTTTTATGTATTTGGAAAAATAAACTTAAATAACTTTGTTAGTAATGATTAATCTTAAGCGGAAAAAAAAAAATAAAAAAGAAAAAGATCAAATTTTGAACCGTACTCAGCCGCCAACGGTCGGATTGTTATGCGGTAGACGAAGAAACCCTACCTTTCTCGCTACTCTCTGCCCCATAAACCCTAACCTTTCTTATTACTCTCTGTCTCTCCCGCATAATCCCTACCCTACGCTTCGAGTCAGAGCTCCTTCAGAACCATACAGAGAAACCATTATCGTTCTCTGTTTGTTCCGATCGATTGGCGTATTCAAGGCTGATAACTTGGCCGCGGGTTAGTAGATTCCGATTCCTTGTCTCTTTCCGCCACTCTCTGAGGTTCTCTTTTTTACTTTAATGCATTTTTTTTTCTGAGATAAATAGGGAAAGTGGATACTTGAATGCATTTATGAGTCTATGATTATGCAATCTTAGAACTTGAATTTAATTATAATCTCCAGCAAGTTATTGTCGCACCGCGTTTTTATGACCATGATGGTGATGATGATCAAATCCAAGGTCTGTGCTTGTCGTGGTGGTGGACTTTGGAGGATTCTTTTTTCGGTTTGATTTTGTTGTTTTGTATCGGGGTTTAGGTTTTGGAATTTCTTGAGTACTTGATAAGGGGTTGGAGGATTAGATTTTTGATAGGTTTGCATCACCGTAGTTCTTGAAGTACTCAAATTGTTGGAGTTTCGAAATTCAGGGAATCGATGGCTGAATTGGAATTGATTATGGATGTAGTTGGTAATCTTGGTAATGTTTCTGTGATTTTATTTATGATTTTGATCATTGTTGGTGTTCAGGCTATTCAAGAAATTCCCCATTTGTTTGACATTGATTGAAGAGAGTCTGATCCTTGTTGGATGCTCTTCCGCTAATAGAATTTCAAGATTCTTGAGTTTCTTTAATCTTTTTCTCAAGGGTATATCTAGGGTTTGCTCAAGAATCGGTAATGTATGTGGAATTAAAAATTCAGGGAATGAGTAATCAAAAGTTCATCTTGGTTATAGAAATTCAAGGAATTGGTGATCAAAGCGTGTAATGGGTTATTTGAATTTATTTATAATTTTGATCATTATTCATGTTTATGCCTATTCAAGAAACCCTCAATTTGTTTGTGAATAATGGAGGAGATTCTGATTCTTATTTGCAGCTTGTCTATTACTAGAGTTTCAAGATTCTTACTAGATGTTTGTTCAAGAATCAGTGAAATTTTCAGAATTGAAAATTGAGAGGATTGTCTTGGTTATAGAAATTCAGGGAAGTGATGATCAAAGTTTGATATTGGTTATGGAAATTTAGGACTTTGGTGATCAAAATTTGATATTAGTTATGAGTCTTCTGACTTTATTTGTGATCTTGATTATTGTTCATGTTCAAGCTATTCAAGAAATTCTTATTAGTTTGGAATTTATGTAACAAAGTCTGGTTCTCATTGGATGCTTGTCCGTTTATAAAATTTTAAGATTTATGGGTATCTTTATGCTTTGCTAGAGAATCAATGAAATTTTGGAAGAAATTGAATCTTCGTTATGGCTTCTTTGACTGCATTTATGATTTGATCATTGTTAGTGTTTATGCTATTCAAGAAATTCCGATTTGAAAGGAAGGGAACAATATGCTTTCTCATTTTAAAGAAAAATTAGGTTAAAGCATATTCCCTTCCTTTGAACACATAAATATCTATTTATAATTAACTTTCTCATAGTAGGGCCCATAAACACCATTATGCCCCGTGCACTGGGGTTACACGGTCCTTGTGACCATAGCAGCGCCTGTGGCCTCAGACGTGCCGGCCCGCCAATTAACCAAGGTGGCAAACATAGTGATGGAGTATCACCTTCATGCAAACGTCCTTCAGTGGTTGCACTTCCATCCCAGCATCGGTACCGTGCTCATTCTTCTTTGAACTCTCTTGGGGTCAAAATTATCTACTTTTCACATGTGCCCACATCTTACAAAACTTTACAGATTCTCTAACTTCTCTTGAAACATCTTTGGGCAATGTGTTGGAGGGTTTTTATCTCTCTATAATAAGCTTTCCCTTATTTAAAATTTCCATAAAAATAATTTACCTTAAATAGTAGGGTTCTCAATTTGGAAACTTTCCAAAAATGGCAACTCACTATAAGTAGAACGTAGTACTCAAAGGGTGAGTGTCATAAAATGCTTTCTGATTTAAAACTATTTATGAAACATTTCATGCATGTAACATAATTTTAAATTAGCAATAAAAGCAATTGATAAAATACATGCAACAAAATAAACAAGAAATTCAACTTACCTCTAGCTGCAGCTAAATAGGGAGATCTTCATGTGCTAGCTACTTGAACCAAATGTTCAGATAAATTATTACTTTCATTTTAACCTATTTAGAATCAACCAATCGGTCTTTTCTTGGTCGGTCTTTTCTTGATTATTCCCCTTCTAAAAATTTTGTTTTATTTTTCTTAAAAAGAAGGAATTAGTTTATGGTTCTGTGTTTTTTAGGTCTGAAATTATAACTTTTTTCTTCCAGAGACCAGTTTTTGTCAAAATCTTCACTTATTCTAATTATATTCATTTTATTTTTCTCAAAGAAAACCTATTTATATTTTTCTTTACGAAAATGCCACAATTTATTTTTCGAAATTTTGTAATTCTTTTGGGTCTGTCCAGAAAAGCCTAAGAGGACCTATCCTAACTAATCTGGTATGAATTGACCCAAAAATAATACTAAATGGGCCATTTGACTATTCCATTCATAATAAAAAAAGCCCATTGACTTAAACACACATTAGGCCCATTAGTTTAGTGGGAATGGATCAAAATGATACAATTTTGAAATGCTCTTAACATGGTTTTACAACCATTTTCCGGAACCTAAAAGTTTTCCTAATGTACTTCAATTTTTGAGTAATATTCATAGAACTTTTGTTAGTTAATTAGGAATTGACCTAACTAACAACACACTAATACTCGGTTAGGTTTCGGTGTGATTCGGGGGTGTATTGGGGCCACTATAGCTACTGGCCTATCCAATATTTAAGTGTGAACACAATTTTTAAATGTCTTTTCTTATGATTAGTCATCGTTTAATTGTACGGAATTATTGTAGTATATATTTGGGGTTTGTATTTGCTTTGAAATTTACTAATTTAAATGGGTGTTTGTCATTAGGTAGGAATTCCACATATGATATCAATCTTTTTCTATTCGACTATAGTTATGATGTAAAGATTACAACTACAAAAATATCATTATTCTATGATACATGTGTTTATGGTTTCATTACTTTATAAGAACTAAATTTTTGCTACGTATACATATATAAAACTCTGTGTCACATAGTGTAGTATTGAATTTAGAACGTGTAAATGTAATCTATCATGAAAGGGCCATTTGAACATAATAATATGTGTCTAAGTGTGTGTATGAAAATAAACAATAAAAGAACATAAGGAGATATATAGAAAGTAATTGATACCTTAAGAAAATTTCGAGTTAAGGAAGAAAGCACTTCCTTGGTATTCTTGCAATTTCTTGATGACGTCAAAGATGAGAGGTGGCCGAAATTATTGCGAAAGAGAGAGGGATGGTGATTTTTTGTGTGTTTACGTTTAGAGTTATTGGAGAGAAAGTGTGAGATGATGAGAATTGAGAGAAAAATGAGAGAGCATAGAAGTGGGGTTTGGCCGGATGGGGCTGTGTGTAGGGTTTTTTGGTGTTTCCTTTCTCTTTTCTTAAATTTTAGGTTTAGAAAGTAACAATGAAATTAATTGAAGAAGATAACTTTTGCTGGAAATTACTCCATGGGCGTGTGTAATATGGTGGTAGGTTCTAGATTTTTGTTTTTTTAATTATCTTCCATAATGATGTGTTTAGGTGCTGAATCCAAAGGTTAGGGAGGTTTCTCACGAAAATCTTGACCCTTGATTAATAGGAGTTAGGTTTTGAAAAATAAAAATTGTGGTGAAATTTTTTGACTTGTGCACGTGATTAGTAGTAGGTTCTAAATTGGGTGAGGATTTTGTTTTGGCATGTGTTGATTTTGGGAGTGATTGCTATCCTAATTTAACCTATTTAGGTGGCACATCCAAATGGTTAATGTGCTAGTCTACTATAATCCTAACCATTTCTTTCATGATGTATTTATGGAAGAGAGAAATTTGAAATCAATTTACTTGTGTGTGCTATATACGACTGGCCAACTAGGAGATTTTATGACAAATTTTTGTGTCTTTATTTTAATTCCCAATCTTTCCATTTACTATCTACCTTTTATGTTCATTCAAATTTTAAAATTGTAGAATGTTACACACACACACACACACATATTTATCATCTCCCAGACCACCTTTACCACTCATTCGTCCTACGCTTCAGAAAATTTTACTGTCTTCTCCTTCATCTTCTACGAAGAAACCCTAGCTGCTAGTACCTTTCTTATTTTCTCCAGTAAATCACAACTTCTTTTTACTTTTCTACCATTTTTCTATTGAAAATCACGGTACTACCTTTTTATTCATTACATGATGGTTTCTACTTTCTAGTTGTTTCTGCAATTGCTTTTCCTTTTATTTTTTGGGTTTGGGTAAAATTTGATTTTATTTTGCTGTTGAAGAAAATTGAGTTTGTGGTTGTGGTTTGAAGGTTGGAAGATTAATTAGACAATGGAAATAGATAGAGTAGATGGGCGTTCAGCAAACCAGTTGAGACCACTTGCTTGCTCCCGCAACATCCTCAACCGTGCTCATGGCTCTGCCAGTTGGTGTCAGGGTAAATCCTTTTCTTTTTCTCTTTTAATTGTTTGGATTTTTCTTTTGCTGGAAATTTTTCAATGGTCTGTTGTCTTGGCTTATCTGTCATTCTAGTCCTATGTATTTTTATCATGTTTCTAATTGGGTTTGGGTCCCTTTTTTTTTTCCTCCGGGGAATGATTTTTTTATATTTTTTGCTCTTTTTGGTTGGGGCATCACATCTTACCATTTTTTTTTTTAAAAAAAAAAAAAACTTTTTCGGGTTGGTTATGTTTGTATTTCAGGAGACACCAAAGTTCTTGCTGCAGTTTATGGACCAAAAGCCGGAACAAAGAAGAATGAAAACCCTGAGAAGGCTTGCATTGAAGTGATTTGGAAGCCTAAGACAGGACAGATTGGTGAGTTCTTTAACGACTTTTATTACCCAACTTTGCATTTGGCTAATATTGCCATTACTATAATATGCTTACAATAAAGTTTTCAAAATGTGCCTATTTAAATGGTTGTTTTCTCAACATGTAACTTTGATGGGAATTGGGATATTGTAATTATCTGGAAACTTAAAGATTAATGTGGTTGACAATTTAGTGCAAGAGTTTTAGTTTAGCAATTAATTGGCGGTAAATATCTTGCTTGAAGCCAGTTAAGTGTGGTTGACAATTTCTTGCTCAGTTGATGGGCATCTAATAGTAGCTTTTGGGTTTGCCACTTCATGAAGATAGGGGAATCAATCATTTTTCAGTGGATGAGGGGTTTCATATGAATAAACGCTTTAATGGGATTTGAAATCCAAACAGTGAGCTCTGGTTCAAAGTGTGGCCTATACGACTCCTGCCATTTAAACTTGTGTATTTCTCTGTGGTTCAGGAAAACCTGAAAAGGAGTATGAGATGATATTGAAGAGGACTTTGCAAAGCATTTGCGTTTTAACTATCAATCCAAATACCACCACATCAATTATTGTTCAGGTAAGTTGGTTTGGTTTTTGTGGACAGATTTTCTGCCTTTTCTTGGACCTTGTGTTGCTTTGGTTGTTCCCTAGTCAAGGCCACTTAATGACTGTGGTTCTGAATAGGTGGCCTTAGTGTCGTTGGTCTTGTATTTTCTATATCTTTTCGCTTTATATAAATTATAAATGTTCTGTGCTTGCAGATTTCTCTGCAAAATTCCAATTTTGTAGCTTTTCCAACGTGTAAGATTTGTGCATTAAATATACATTAAATTACTGAATTAGCACTTGGGTTTGGACTTGTATCAAATCAATCATTAGAATACAATAATTATCTTAAAGATCCCGCATCAAATTGATCATTCCGTATAAATTTTGTTCATTTTTGTGATGGAATCCTTATGAAATTATGATTCTACTATCACAAAAAATTAAAAAAATGCAAAATAAAAAAGAGGGGTGGTTCAGCTACCCTTGGGGATGGTTGACCACCCTCAAAAGTAAACTGGAGGGGGGAGGGGGGGGGGGGGTGGTTTGGCCACTCTTAGAGGCCAGTATTGGGGTGGTTGGTCACCTTCTCAAGCCACCTTTTGGGGTGGTTCGGCCATTCTCAAATGCCAGTTTTGCGTATGGTCGGCCACCCTTAAAGGGCAATTTTGGGGGTGACCAAATCAATACTCTTTTTTATTTATTTATTTATTATTTTTTATATTTGCCTTTTTCTTACTTTTTTTATTATAAGGTAGAATTTTAATTCCATAGGGGCTCTCTTAGAAAAGTGGATGAAATTTGTATGGAAGGATCAATTTGATATAGGAGTTCCACGAGGATCTTTAAAGCCACGTTTGGTACGTAGGGATGGACCTAAGAATGAAATAGCTATTCCTCATATTTTTTTGAGTAATGATGCGCAACCAAACAACAGGCGACCACCCCTAGTATTCAATCGGCAACCATGGTATGAAAGTTTTGTTTTAAAAATTTTTTGTCTACACAAAAAGTAAAAAATAAGGTTGTTTATGAAATAATTTTAATAGTTAGGGTATTTTAGGAAATTTGATTCAATTCCAGTTAGGAAATTTGGTAATTCCTGTGCTATTACCAAACAATAAAATAGGAATAATCATTCCATTCTAGCTTCTTGTATTCCTAGTAATACCATACCTATTCCTATTCCTAGGGAATCATCATTCCAGTGCACCAAACATAGCCTAAGACAATCTTTATACCCTAGGGATTGATTTGATAGAAGTTCAAACCCCAAGGATCAATACAATAATTTAGCTTTCAATACATCCTTCGGCAGATAGGGTGTTATGATACAGAAAGTAACAGATGATTGAAGATAAACAATTTAAATGGCTTATTATTTGTCAGCATGATACTGCATGCCAATTAGGATATAGGCTACCATTCATCTACATCACTTAACATTGTCTTTTGTAGCTTATAACTGAGTCAAGGGGCTCATTCTTCAAATACCTTAGTTGTTGATGTGTACCATTTTGAAGCTATTGAAAGATTTTCATCTAATTACAGCACTATGTCTTGAGTTTTTTATGTTTCTATTGCAGGTTGTCAACGATGATGGTTCTGTATCCTTCTTGGTTATACATCTTTCACATAAATATGGTTATAGCAGTTTCTGGAAGTTTGATATGATAGTTATCAATTATGTTCTACTTTGTCTGGATATTCCATTTTGTTAAAAAAATTCAGTCTATTTCGCTCCCTTCCTCCTATTTCCACTAGTTTCGGCTGTGTCAGCCGATATTTATGTTTTGGCCTGGTACAGTTTTGTAAAATTATTTTTATTAATATTTAACCGTTAGTTTGGTTAAAGTAAGACATTGACCATTTGATTTGTGATTAAAAATATCAATTTAATGAAAAAAAGGATACATATATGGTATTAACCTATTGTATTTTGGATTAAGAAGTTATATGAATTTGTTTTGTATTTATGAGTATATAAACTTATATATATAAATATATCTATAGACATGTATTTGTATATGTACGTATGTATATATATACACTGTAATACCATGGAATTTGTATTTTCCTTTCCAATGGACAAACCAAATTAGTCGTTGGAATAGAATTGATAACTTTAACTGATACTGCCTCCATGTAAATCTTTGCATACCTTTGCTGAACTTCTATTCTACAAATGCTACCATTCATTTTTATGCTTTAAAATCCTCATAAGATTTACATCAAGGGGGTTATGTTTTGCTTTTATATTTTATTTTTATCTTTTATTGAGGACATTCATACATCCTGTGGAAAAGGTTAAATGAGTTGATTGAGCGTCTCTTTTAACCTTTTAAAATTTGTCCTCTATTTTCTCTGGAAATTTGTACTTAAAAGCTTCATTAGTGAAGGGGTGGTTGGAGGTCCCTTGGATTTAATCGTTTGATATGCTTCACACAGAAAATGTTATTGTTGCACCTCCATTTCATTTAACTCTTATATTATTGTGATAGAGTGGTATTGTCTGTGCAAGAAAAGTGAGGAGTCTATCGATCACTTGTTCATTCATTGTGAGGTTGCTTTAGAGTTGTGGAATGTGTTTTTTCAGTTATTTGGTGTTGTTTGAGTTATGCCTCGCAGGGTGAGTGAGTTGTTGGAGGGGACAATTGGGTAATCGTGAAGTGTTGCATTTATGGAGATTGGTTCCTTTGTGTTTGATGTGGTGCCTTTGATGCGAGAGGAATGTAAGGAATTTCGATGATCGAGAGATTGGCTTGTTAGAGTTAAAGAGGGTGATGTTGCAAACATTGTATATATAGAGAGTGGCTTGGAATACTACGCATGTTTTTACTTTTTTTGAGTTCTTAGATTTTTGTTCTTTTTTCTCTTTGAGTTAGAGGTTCTCTTGTATACTCTCTGTGTACTAGGGTTGCGCACCTTTGCGCTTTGTTTCAATATACATTACTTATAAAAAAATATATATTTTAAGGTACTTTTTCCTGGAGGAGATAATTTTTTTTGGTAATGAGCCCAGTCCTTACACGAAATGCACCATTATTTTGTGTTGACTGTTTCAATTGGTTGACTTGTGCCATTTTAGTGCCATGGAGGAACACAAGGTCTTAACTTTTTTATTACCACGAGACATCAATTTCCTTTGATCTAGGCACTTATCATAAGAAAAGAGAAGACAAAAAAAAAAAAAAAAATTCACCTATGCTTTGTAGGATTTCCAGCTTCACCACCGTCTTATTATTTGTTGTCTCCTTTTACATGTTATTGTGATGAAAAATTCCTTTACTAAATTTTCTGTAGCTTCTCCCATGTGCCATCAATGCAGCATGTGCTGCCCTTGTAGATGCTGGAATTCCTCTAAAGCATCTTGCTGGTAATAAAGAATTATGGTTATCTTCCATGTTTCTCTTTGATGAGTGTGGGCTGACTGTTTTAAACTGCTATTGGCAGTCGCAATATGTTGTTGTTTAGCAGAGAGTGGATACGTTTTACTGGATCCCACCAAGCTAGAAGAGCAGGTGATTATCTTTTTCTTGCTTCCATTTATAGTATCTTAGGGTTCTAATATTTCATCTTTTCTTTTCCTTTTTTTTGCTTCTGCACCTTCATCAATGGTTTTGGTTACAAAAAAAAAATCCTAGTATATAACTGAAAGTGCTTCGAGAGTACAAACCCCTTCATGGTTGTACTTGGTCCAAAAAGGAAAAAAAATAAAATAAAATAACAGTTGGGTTCAAAATGGCGAGTGCTAGTCAGCGAGCACCAACACTTGGCAGCACATTTGATTAGGGCTTCATCTGAAGGGTAGGTTAGTATTTGAATACAAAATCCACATTCTGACAAAACCATATACAAACGATGGTGGGCTCAATTCAGAACAAAGGAAATGAAACTAAAATAAACAAACTCTCTGTTTGTTTTCTTTTCTCAACACTTTCGCAGGAACCTAACAGAGAAAAATACCAAAAACATGACTTTTGAAGATATATTTCATTTAAACCAATTTGAATCTTAATTTTAAGCTGAGAAAACAGAACACCACCACACTTTTGAGACTAACAAAAAAAAAAAAGACCACTTTTTCTTTTATTCCAAAATTTCTTCTTGTCTAAGGTAAATATCTTTTCTTTTTCCTACTCTTTCTCGGCGATTGAACAGAAAAGTGATATCAAAAGGCTTACCGTTGAGGATCTATTCTGCCCAAACCACCTTCAACCTCGAAGTTTCCTGTATGATTATCAAAGCAGGTAGCTAACTATTTGTACAAAGTTTGTGAAGGAAGGCTGATTTTGCAGAATCATGATCAAAGTGGGCAGTACAGAGAGAGGGTATTGTCTTTTTAAGTTCGTCCATTTGTGAATGCATTCACTGCAGTATGCTTACCTGCACATTGTGAACACTGCCACTCTGCTAGTCTCAAGCTCTTTGAGGCATGCTGGGCAAAATTTCCCTTGAATTGCAACCAAAATTACGGATTGTGTTCAAAATGAGGGAAGTAGGATCTGTGGTTGTCATTAATTTGGTGGAGAGGGTTGTCTGAGAGTGGTGCCGGGTTGAAGTTTGGTGAGTGGAGGCGCACACGTTTTCCAGTGCTTCAGTGCTACCGGATTTCTTAATCACTTTAAGGGGATTCAAGTCTGGGTTGAAAGCTGAGTCACGAGGGGCAGGACTGCCCTTGATGATAACTGATTCCTGGGATGAGCTCGAGTAGATGGTTGGCTTAGTTAGCATGCGGATGTGGTAGGCGTGAAAACAAGAGATGAGGATGATACTATTTGAAGGTTACTTTTGTTCATATGATCGACTGGTTATTGAGGGTGTGGAAGCAGCAAAAAATTATGCAGAAATATCAGCACCCTAGTTCATATTGTTGCGTTTTCTTAAATACAATCTCTTGTTATTGTCTGGATCATCCTCCAAAGTGTCTAAGTTTCTTAACCTGAAAATGAAAAATTCATTACCTAGTAAATATACTCATATGTAATCTGTTTGCTCAGTTGTTTCTCTACTGTGACAAAAAATCTATATCTATGTATACGTAATGCTATGAGATTTAAAGACGTACATTTTTTACATTGGGCTTCTTTGGTTTATACTTAAAAAGTATCGTCCTTAATTTGTCTTATGTTGTTGTAGAAAACGAAAGCATTTGTATATTTGGTCTTTCCGAACTCGACTCTCTCCGTCCTCCCAGAAGGATCATTAAAGGTGGAAGAAGGGGAGCCAGTAGAACAGGCAATTATCACATCTGTTACCCAGGGTGCAATGTCAGGTATCTGTAAAACTTACTGGCATTCTTGTTTCATCTCCTAATCTTGAAGATTTATTAGTCTGTTATCAGGGTATTCAATGTTTCCTTAGCATTCTTCTTTGCACGAGCTCAAACATTTCCTTGCTTCTAATTTTGAATTAGTTAAAGCGTAGTTTCACGTTAGTTCAATTGGCCTCATCTCCTTAACAACCTGCAGTAATTAATGGTTGAGGACAAATGGTATTTGTTCAAGAGCTTTGATCCTTGATCTAATTTAGTTCTTGCTTAAAACTGGTCCAGTGGATGATTATCTTCACTGTCTTGAACGAGGACGCGCTGCTAGTGCTAAGATGTCTGCTTTCCTCAGGAGAAGCTTGCCACCCTCAAATACCTAGTGACTCATCTAAAGCTGGGTGATTTCAAATGTTTTTGGGAGTAATCTACAGAATCTCAATGGAAGTTTTACTGGTGCTGGTTTTTAACCCAATCCTTTCTAAATGTTGGCAGCTGTAGCCTGATGAAAAGGAGACCTATGTGAAAGATATTCATGTAACATTTGGCTGGTACTATAACCCCATTGCATCTTGTAGTCTGGTAGGTGGGTTTTCAATCCCACAATTATGGTCTTCCTGACGAAATTGTATTTGGAGGTTCAATTTATACAAAGAATTAATATCTGGTCCTGCTTATTCTATATCATGTTCCCTTTTTCTTGGTCACTTTCTGTTTGTATTGTGGATATGCTTATAAAACATTGGCTTTGTTTTTTTCTACGTAAAATATTTTCTGTATAATGTCTTCAGTATTTTTGGGTGTTCAATTGCACTCGGAAAACTTGGTCAATTGAAAAAACATTTTCGGTCAATCGTAAAACCTCCTTTCAGGTAAATACCCACATCGGTAAGTTTCATTTGGTTTGTTTTTTATTGAACTTTTGAATGCTCAATTATATGACTAAATGTTACATTTCGGTTGTTCTGGTTGCGGAGCTTGAGTTTGATTAAATTGGGTGAAAAAAAAAAAAAAATTTAAATTGGGTGAGTTTGAGTCATTAGGCTCTTTGAGATCTAATCATGTGGTTGACGAGTAGGGCGGTGTCGTATCATTTGTCTTTTTCTTTTTTTCTTTTTTGTAATAACTTTTAGATTCTTTTGGTGGTTATCCAATAAAAGATGATTTATTATAAAAGAAGATTGAAAAAAATATAAACTACGATAATCAATATATAATGGCCTTGGCTGCGTCTCTTTAGTGTTTTCAGGAAGCTGATCTGTCGTATGTTTCAAAGCGCAGGGAAGTCGGATATGTTCCAAAGATGTTAGGAGAAAACTTATGATTTTTTGGATCCGGATCCCCGGCAATTTCCAAAAAAATTGCCCGGTGTGGTTATTTTTTTTTTTTTTAAATCTAAGTCATTAGATGAATCTAATGGCCTAGAACATACCACTTATCAAAAAATAATAAAAAAAATAAAAATTAAAAAAAAGAAAGAGAAGGGGTGTGGGGTGGCTGCCGGGCCACCCGTTTGTGGGGTGGCTACCAGTAGCCACCCTAGAGGTGGCTCGCAGCCACCTGGCCTCCTCTGGGGTGGCCGTGGACCACCCAGAGGAGGTCGGATCTGGATCCGCAGTGGCCGTCGGCCACCTCTGAGGTGGTCGGCGACCACATTTGGGGCAGCTCGCGGTCACCCCGGATCCGGATGAAGCGGATCCGGCCTATTCTGGGTGGTCCGGATCTGCTTCTGGGGTGGCTACCGACAGCTATCCCAACCATTCTCTTTCTTTTTTTAACTTTCATTTTTTTTATTATTTTTTGACAAGTGGCATGTTCTAGACTATTAGATTCATCTAATGGCTTAGATTTTAAAAAAAACCACCCCGACAATTTCCTAAAAATTGCCGGGGATCGGGATCCTGATTTTTCTTGAAATGTTCATCATATCTGGATGTGCTTAGTTGGGTGAGGATGAGTAGGCTTTTAGACTATTTAAGCAAGCATTATTTAGAAATTTGAATGTTAATAATTTCATATTTTCAATGTGAACTAAAAAAAAAAAATGTTTTTAGAATACAGTTTTTAGGGTAACAGCCAAACACCAGGAAATAATAGCTTTCCGGAAAAATGTTTTTAGTTGAAAACGTTGTGCATCAAAAAACGTTTATGTAGAAACAAATGAAGTCAAATTTAAAATGAAAAAAAAAAAAGAAGGAGAAACTTCCCTTTAACTTTCAACCATTTTGAAATGTCTCACAATTGATGTTTAAAATCTTTTATTTTAGATTATTGAACTTCTAATTTCTTTTATTTATCCTAGGATTTTTGTTAAATCTAACGGAGGCCGGTGCCAAAATTTTTAAAATACTCATTATTTTTTTTAGAAAAATAAAATAAAAAAACTTGCAAGGATTTAGACATTGATCAGGATTTGACGGAATTTGCAGAAAATGCTCACACTTGAATCTTTGAAATTTTTATTATTATTATTTATTTATTTTTTTTAAAAAGGATATTTAAGAATTTGAGACAAGATTAACGAAAAATTTTAATAGAGTGGGGTAATTGAAAGAAATTAGAAGTTCAGTAGCTTAAAATGAGAGTTTTTAAACATTGAGAGGTATTTCAAAACGACTGTAAGTTTATGAGAGTTTTCTGAAATTTTTAATATATATATATATATATATATATTGTAGTCCAAAGAGAGTTTTTCTCCAAAATGGATTAGAGAAACTCTTCCAACTCAATCTATCCATAAAAATGTCATGTGTTTCTTGAGCAAGTGAAAAATACATGTTTTTCTTTTTCTTTTTTAAATAACAATAACAAAGTTAGAGATTTTTTATTAAAAAAGTATGTGCTTCTTACATGTAAATGAACATATAACAATTTTAATAGACTGGATTAGCGTTAGGAGGATATGTTTATCCATTAGCCCAACCTGAAAACGAATAAAAACAAAAAGAAAAAAGAATATTCGCATGGGCTTCCAAGCTCTCAATGCAGCCGAAAAAAAAAAAACAGGTTTCACCAACCAATAGATGTGTCTGGTACTGGAAGCATTTCCCGAACAAAGATACCTTCAAATATGGATCGAGGTTTATGTTTATGTACGAGATTGTGGGAAAGGTTCTTTTATCATTTGTTATTTAAAAAAAAAAAAAAACCAGTTCGCATTCGCATGTCCTTATCAAATAATTCATATCTGAATGACAAAAAAAAAAAAAAAAAAAAACCCCACCCACTTGCTACATTTATATAAAAAAAGAACTTCGTACATTATTTTGATATCTTTTATTTATATCTTTGTCACCTCATGACGTGGCCTTTAACGCCTATAATTCTAGCAGTTTATTAAGTTGTCATATTTACTGAGTTTGAGGTTGCATATGTGGTGTATATATATATATATATAGTACTGCAAGATATAATAGGTACTTGTAAACGGTGAGGCAGCAGAGTCGTCGTCGGAGATCATGACTGCAGCCACATATACCGCATTTCAAGTGATGAATTGCAACATTGAGAGAAGGCCCTCCTTCTCACGCAATTTTCATCACTTCAAGACTTCACTTTCTTCTGCTTTCAAGGTCTTCTTCTTCTTCTTCTTCTTCTTCTTCTCCGGTGGAAGCTAGTCCCAAAAGCTTAAGCTGATAGGAAGTGATAAATTTAATCATTTAATCAATATTTTAACACTCCCTCTCACGTGTGGGCTCAAACTCTCTTTTAATAGGTGAGGTCCAACACGTGAAATATTTAATTGAAATGTGGGTGAAATGACGGAGTCAAGGTTCGAACTCAGGACCTTTGGCTCTGATACCATGTTAAATCACCACTTGTCCCAAAAGCTTAAGCTGATAGGAAGAGGTAAATTTAATCATTTAATCAATATTTTAACAAGGTCCAACACGTAAAATATTTAACTGAAATAGGGTTGAATTATATAATTAGGGTTCGAACTCATGACATTTGCTCTAATACCTTGTTAACATGCTATATGAGTAATATTAGAAATCACGTTTTTATTCCACAACTATTCCAGATTAATGTTGACATCGAAGTCCCAACCAGCCCTACGCTTTTTATTTTTTTAATAAAGATTGATCCAAGAGTTTATTGAAACTGTCACGTCAACATTATAAGAAATTGTAAAATAAAAATATGATTTCTAACCTTACTCGTTATATATGATGCATAGTTTTAAATCCTAAGCTACGGATAGAAAAATAGACTCTGATGGCAATTACTTTTGATTTTCCTTTCAAATTTAGCTTCTAGATTAATTAATTATTTATGGGAATTACTTTTTTTGTTTTTGTTTTTGGATTGGCAATTTTTATTTTATTTTATTTATTTTTTATTTTTATAAGCTAGACAATGTTGAGAGAATTGCGACAAGTTCCGATGCAAATAGATGCTTCAAAAAGCGTCAAGAAGGCTTCTCTGAAAATATTGGACGGC